>WJEZ01000483.1:0-27565 GCA_009869925.1 Thalassaphorura encarpata
GCTCAGGTCTACGACGCCTAATAAAATATTCAACGTGCATGCCGGTGATCTGCGGATCCAATTGTTTCGTGCAGGTGAGATTTTTTAAATGGCTGAGTGAATATATAATTCGAATGAGTAGCACGTAATGCTGATGCACGCAAGTCCTAATTAATTTGTTAAACTGGGTCGCGTTACATCCAAAATATTTTTGCTATTCAATGAAGGAAAATAGTTCTGCCGATTGGTATACATACATGTTGATTTGACCTCGTAAACTGTTTGAGATCTGAGCACAATGAAGTTACGACTTCCGTAAAACTGAGTTGTTCAAGCTGAACTAAATCTACCATACTGACCTAAAAACTTACTATAACCGATTTGCCAACTGGATCACATTCCGTCCAAAATATTTTTCATGTTCAATGTGCGAAAATATTTTCAACTTAGTGCTCACCCCGTGCATTTGTAATTGAGCGAAACAACGTTAGGGCTTCCGCATGACTGCACCCAAGTTGTATTAAACTTTGAAAATATTTTTCAAAAAATTTGAGAATAATATTATTCAATTGGAAACCCGGAAGCGAGTGGTCCGAGAAGGTGTAAAAATGTCATCATTAACCGTACAGTCTCCATTATCATTTTCCGAATTCTAAAAGTGCACAGAACAATATTATTTGAGTGGAAATACGGAAGTGAGTGGGTCTAGGATATATAAAAGCGCAAACTTTACAATAAAGTCTTAGTACTGCTTTTGCAGTTAATCTGACAAACAAAATGGCTTTCCAGATGGACAAAAATATCGCTATTTTCGGATTAATTTGTTTTACCGTCGGAGCACTGCTCGGTGGCTTAGCCGGAGGTATTATTCACTCAAAAACTTCGGGTGATCCCGAACAGTACGCGCACCATGCGCATGGAGCAAAATTAACTACGCCAAACGGAATGGAGTCTGAATCCGTCAAGAACACTACTGGGCCCAACACTCTCACTTCTATGGAAACCTTGGATGCGATTGTGAATGAAAAAGTCAACGACCTGATCGAAAAAAAGTTATATAGCTTTGGATCAAACGAAACCCTGGAAAGGGTAGTAGAGAGGCTTTGCAATGTGTAAGAGACAATTCTTATAAATCGGTCATAATATACTAATTGGTTGTTAAACTTTGTTTGCTTCTTTCAGCTTTGCTAAAACTCGAAAGGAAATCGGAGTAAGAAAAGGATGAGTTTTCGGAAAGTTCTAGCTACCCCTCTACATATGATGAAAATCGAGATATATTATTTTTAATTTATCACCGTATTATTGTATTTTGAATGGGAATTGCATCTAATGTAATTTAATAAATTAACAAAATGCATTAACGAAATTTAAGTTGGGGAATTGAGTTTTATTTTAGGACAGTCGGCTAGACGGCAAGGATATATTCAATTAATAGGATTCCGTTCATGGTTCGCAAGGAAAAGTATGTTATATCTGAGGGTCACTAAAACTTAATCCGTGCTTCAGAAACCATGAGCCTATTGAGCCAGAAAAGAGCAGCTTATTATTTCGTCGTTAAAAACAATTTTTAAAGAGAACGTAAAATTTAGAAGTAGGTATTCACAAATCGTAATTGACTTAAGCTTTGACGTTGATGTTAATTGCTTAATTATTGTTGTGTTCCCATACTTTTTGTATGCATTCCGTCGATAGGATTTCATGGGAGGAAATTCGTGCTCGCCATCACTAATGGGTGATTGAAAATTTTCTGGGCCATCAGTACTTCCATTTTTGGCAAGTTTATGTTTGAGACATCTCTTTAGCCTGATTTAAAGATGTGGGATATTTGTTGAAACAATAAAATTAATTTCTTGGAAAAGGGGATAAATTCCTCGCTGACCAAATGAAAAGAAGGAAATAGAAAAATTCACCTCGTGTCTTGACGAGACAAACTGAGAAGACAGAACACTTCGTTGAATTTTTTCATTTCCTCCTTTTCATTGCTTCAGCGTGGAATTTATCCACTTTTCCAAGAAATTAATTTTATTTTATTGTTTCAAATTGCTCCATTCTGGGGTAATATGAGACAGGTCAACGAGGTCAAACACGGGAATCCATAGCAATAGCATCTGACTATAACGAGGAATTTATCCAGTTTTCCAAGAAATTAATTTTATTTTATTGTTTCAAATTGCTCCATTCTGGGGTAATATGAGACAGGTCAACGAGGTCAAACACGGGAATCCATAGCAATAGCATCTGACTATATTAATGACTCGGCTTGTCCGCTGTGCAAAATTAATTTTCGAACAATTCCTCTAAATAAACGGCGAGCTTTTATGAAGGACAACCATTTCCGAATTTTACTCATTCTTAACAAGGAACCCGTTAAAGACGCTTAGACGCGATTTTTTCAACTAGAATCGCCATAACTAGAGAACATAATGGAAATTTTCCAACGTGGTCACTGCTGGGCTGTGTCTGTACATTCAGCTTTTTTTGGGCATATATTTCATGAAGATTCAACGTTTTAAACCCGGGTGTAAGGACAGGATATAATTCGGATGGGTAACACGTTACACTGATGTATACAAGACTTTATTAATATGTTGACCTAGATCAAGTTCCGTCCAAAATATTTTTACTGCTCAATGCAAAAAAATACTTTTTCTCGGATGGCTCACATCAGCATTTCCGCTGTGCAAAATTAATTTTCGAACAATTCCTCTAAATAAGCGGCGAGCTTTTATGAAGGACAACCATTTCCGAATTTTACTCATTCTTAACAAGGAACCCGTTAAAATATAAAAATGAACATTTGGTAACTTTAAAGACGCTTAGACGCGATTTTTTCAACTAGAATCGTCATAACTCGAGAACATAATGGAAATTTTTTAATTTTCCAACGTGGTCACTGCTGGGCTGTGTCTGTACATTCAGCTTTTTTTGGACATATATTTCATGAAGATTCATCGTTTTAAACCCGGGTGTAAGGACAGGATATAATTCGGATGGGTAACACGTTACACTGATGTATACATGACTTTATTAATTTGTTGACCTAGATCAAGTTCCGTCCAAAATATTTTTACTGCTCAATGCAAAAAAATACTTTTTCTCAGATGGCTCACATCAGCGTTGACCTCATAAATAGTTTGAGATCTGAGTACAACGAAGTTACGACTTCCGTAAAACTGAGTAGTTCAAGCTGAATTGAACCAACCATACACTGACCTCAAAACTTATTATTACCGATTTGCCAAGCTGGATCACATTCAGTCCAAAGCATTATTGCTATTCAATGTCCGAAAATATTTTTGACTTAGTGTTAATCCTCATGCAATTGTAATTGAGCAAAACAACTTTAGGACTGTCTCATGACTACTACACCCAAATCGACGCCAATGACGATGTAAAAGCAAAGACGTCTACAGATTCTAATCAAACAACCCTGACCTCAGAAGATTTGGAACGATCTATGGAGACCATGAGACTGGATTTTAACAATTCAGTTATAGCGGTTCAAAGAAAATGATCTAGTAATGATGCTAATGAGGTCGAAAACGCCCTCGTTCAGCTGTGTCATGCCTAAGTAATAATAATTAATTTAAAATAAATTTACCAATATTTGACTAATGTTTCTTTATGACCGGTCACATTGGCTATAATTAACTTGGTTTCCAACCTAATTTCCTCTCCTTATTTTGTTTAGTCTACCAAATTCCGTTCCTTCGTGTTTCTTTAAGTTCAAATCCATAACTTAGGAAATTGCTAATGGTATGTTCTCCGCTGAACAATGTTAGGCTAATTTACTTGAGTCTATGCTTCAGAATGATTGACTAATAAATGAAGAGTACAACAATCAAACGATTGATCAAAAAAGAGCAAATTAGTATTTATTTTTGTCTTTAAAAAACAGTCACAAAATGTAAAGAGAATAACCGTTAACTGTTAAACATCATTGGAAGATCCCTTCTTCCGATTCTTCTTTCTGTTCAGTCCACCAAATTCCATCGTTTTGAGTGGATCTTTATTTTTCTGCAAGATTAAGTTCACAGTTAAGAAATTTTAAGGGTTTTTAAGGTTATGGGAGTTAATTTTTAATTATGTTTTACCTTGTAGGTGGATTTTTTTCGGAATAATTTTTTTCCTTTTTTGCTGGATCTTCCACTTGCAGCTAGACAGAGTGCTGCATGACTTGTCACACCTCCTGTACCTCCAGAAAATCGGCTCCGACTCAATTGTTTAAGAGTTTTTGGGACAATGTAGTCTGGCACATGTTTTAGATGAGGTTGTTGTTTCACCAAATGTAAGGCTTTATCGTGACGAAGAGCTTTCAACTCATTTGGATTCGACTTGAAATAGACCTGTGATGAAAAGAGGAAGGAAGAATTGATTCAAATCTCATCTAGTGGAATGCTTTGTAACTTTCTTTGCTTACCTTCAATTTCTCAGAGTTCATGATTTCAATTCTGATTTCTTTTAATCTGGCTTCCCTCACGGCAATTCTAGTCACAGCTTTCCATGCATCCCGAGCTCTGTAGCGAAAACCTTCGACTTCTTCCATTTTGAAATTAAATGGCTTCATTTTTAAATCCTTCTCTCCACTCAATTGCTGAAGAACACCTTCGACCTATAATTGATGATTAGTTTCATTACACTATAATCAAAATATGTGATTATATTAATTTGAACTGGTATTTTACCTCAGTCAAAAGAGGTTGCTCCTTATTACTCACAAAAGATAAGGCAGAACCCTAAATCCCCATAAAATTTATTATTTGTTTTAAACATTTTTATATGAAATTACGTATACTGGCTAGTTGGCTCACCTGATTATTTCCCCTGGCAGTTCGACCAACGCGATGCAAGTAAGCAGCCGAATCAAGTGGAAAGTCAAAATTAATCACATTCATTACAAACTGAAAATCTATCCCACGGGCAACACCAGATTCCTTGTCTCGATTCATGAGACTTTTTTTCTTAGATCTGGTACTTGTGCCGGCTCTATTAACATAAAAATTAAATTGACTATTTGAATATTCCAAGTAAACCAAAAATTGAAAAGTTAAGCATACTCTGCATCTGGTTCTTGAGCAGTCTCGGATGAAGTCGAAGCAGGAGGAGGCTTATCATCCAAATGTCGATCATCGGAAGCAATGATGACATTATACACTCCGGCGTTGAATTGCTGAATCGTGTGCCAACGGGATAATTGTGGTAGCTCGGCATTCAGCACACAAACTTTGATTCCAAACTGCTCCAAATATAATTTGAGTTTGTAGGAGCGATCAACCGTATTGACAAAAATTAGGGATTTTCCACGAACAAGATTCAGTTTGAAAAGGACGTAGATTAGCACAAATTTATCTTCTTCTTCGGCCTGTTCATAAAAATAATCGATTAATATCAAATTTTATATACATTAAAAGAGGAAAGCAATATGAACTTACCCTAACAACATAATGAGAAAGTTGACAAGAAGATGGAATAAGCGGTTCTTGCAATTTCAGAATGACAGGATTAAGAAGAACAAGTTTCTTGAGCTCAAAAACATCCTCAGATAAAGTCGCACTTGCCAACACACATTGATACACCTTAGGGAAATATTGGAGCAATTTCTTCAAGTCTTCCTCAAATCCAAAAGAAAAAATCAAATCTGCTTCATCAACAACGAGGATTTCCAAGGATTCTTTCAAAAATAGATTGTTAGATTGCAAATGAGCCAGAATTCGTGTAGGAGTTGCAATCACAATGTCCGGTTGTTCCCTTAGTACTGAACTGACTGAATTTTTATCCGCCATAGCAGAAATGTCCACAACTTTAATATCTCTTGTACAAGAAGATCCAAGTTCCATGAAATTTGTTTGGATCTGATGACAAAGTTCCTTGCTGGGGGCCATGACGAGGGCTCTTGTCGTTTGCTCTTTAGCAGTGTTCTTTAAAGTTAGAATTTTCTGTAGTATTGGTAGGGCATAGGCTCCAGTTTTTCCAGAACCTGTCCTTGCTCTCGCCAAAACATCCTTTCCTTCCAGAATCAATGGAATTGCCTTTTCTTGAATCAAAGTTGGTTCTTTCCAGGATAACTTACAGATGGCCTATTTCAAATAATCCAATCGTAAGCAATTTAATTAATGTCGCATTGAATAAAGCATACTATTGTCATTATTACTTATTTGTACTGTACTTACCTTGAGAAGGCGATCGTCTAACCCCATTTCATGAAACTGAAGCATTTTGAAAGTCTCAGTTTTCTTTTTGTTTAAAAACTGAAACTCTCAAATAAAATAATTTATGAGGCAGGATTGCCAAAAGCGAAGTGAATCCGGGCACATGTGCTGAGTTTTGAAATATCAGGAAATTACCGCCACACGTGTGGACCCGTTGGGGCGTCCTAAGAACAGAATTTATTTTATCTTTATCCAAACCTTACAGAATTTCAGTAATCTATATTGCTGTAAAAATATCTTACAAAATTTAAGTATGGGTTACAATTAAGGTTTCCTCTTTGTCTGGTCTATTTCAAGAGATTCGTTGGATATCTACATATTTCTGTACGAGGTTTCAAACCCTCGTACGTTAAGATGATAATGTTTAGTTGAATAATTCATTTCGAAGACATTCGCTCATAAAAAATAGAATATTTCGCACTAATGAATAAAAACCTAAAGAAGTTGAGTATATTTCTACATTCGACATAACGTGGTTACCCGTATTTCTTGAAGTAAGAGTCTTATGACACCTCGTATTAGAGTCGATACATGGATTTGATAATGCTTGCGATTAGCCTATGCTTTTTCGTCAAAGCGTCAAAATACAAAGCTGAATTTCCTTTCACCCAATGCGTCGAGTCGAAGTGACGTACTGCCACTGCCAGTCGAGGCGTTAAGGTTTCTTAAAATCAAATAAGTAAGTAACAAGGTTTTTAAATACTTGTCGAATTATTTCGATATAAATTCAACCGGACCAGTCAATTATTGATCTGGTTTCTTACAGCTAATTCAGTATCACCATCGTTCTGACCAAAACCGATAGATAATCGGACCGGAAATTTTTGACAACGTTTGTCAACTAGAAAAGGTAAGATTTTACATATATCTAACTAAACAAGTTTTTAGGACAGATTAAATACCTTAGTTAGCTCATGATAGTTCATGATCAGAAACATGTTAAAAATTGACTCGTTTTAAAGATTTGCAAGTTTGCATATGCTAATTTCTATGTGACTTCTGAGGAAACGTTTTTCATATTTCTTTTTTGGGTCACCCGCAGGCAATGACGCAAGCAGTCTTTCTAGGCACATTTGAAAGAGATCAGTCAACTAAGCCTAAATAATTTTCATTTTATTCCAGACCAATCGTTCATACGATGTCTCGTAAAACAAGACTTGAGGTTGCCGTTACGGATAAATCATCCTCCTTCAAGAAACCGTAAGTTGTCTAAACTGATCAAAATTATAATTTTTCGGCTAGGCGAATACCAGAAGAAGCACAAAATTATAAATGTGAAATCCTTAGAATCATTTTTAATCGACTCATTTCAATCGCATGTATTAGATTTTTTGTTTTGACTTTTATATATTAAATGGTAATTTTCCAATATTCAGTAGAAATGAGGAACTGAGTGTGCCCTACCAATTCAACAAGGGAGTCAATCAACTGAATCCACTCAATAACATGGTCTACACTCCAAGATATTATGACTTGTTAAAAAAAAGAAAACAACTTCCTGTTTGGGAATACAAGGATAAATTTATGGAATTATTGGCCTCTCATCAAACTATCGTCCTGGTTGGAGAGACGGGTTCTGGAAAAACTACACAAATTCCGCAATGGTGTGTAGAATTTGCTCGTTCATTTGGAAAAAAATCTGTGTCTTGTACACAACCTCGTCGGGTTGCTGCCATGTCAGTGGCACAACGAGTCTCAGAAGAAATGGATGTTAGTCTTGGGCAAGAGGTCGGGTATAGTATACGTTTTGAAGATTGCTCATGCCAAAAGACGGTTCTCAAGTAAGTCCAAGTTCCTAAATTTTTTCCGCAGCCGACTGACACAGGCTTTTAAATTTGAATTAATTATCTTGTGTGCAGATACATGACAGACGGTATGTTACTCCGGGAGGGAATGTCTGATCCAACGATGAACAATTATCAAGTCATCTTGTTGGACGAAGCTCATGAGAGAACACTTTCCACAGACATTTTAATGGGTGTCCTCAAAGAAGTCATCAAATCCAGAAAAGATTTAAGATTGGTTATCATGTCAGCCACTTTAGATGCTGGAAAATTTCAAGTATGTTTAATTTAATCCCAAATATTAACTAGTTTAGAATAACGGAGCCTGATTCTATGTATTCTCTCTGGTTATGTTTCTTTAGCAATACTTTGATAACGCCCCTCTCATGAATGTTCCTGGACGAACACATCCAGTAGAAATCTTTTACACACCAGAACCAGAGCGTGATTATTTGGAGGCAGCAATTCGGACAGTCATTCAAATCCACATGTGTGAAGAAATCGAGGGCGATGTCCTCATGTTTTTGACTGGGCAAGAAGAAATTGAAGAAGCATGCAAAAGGATCAAACGTGAAATCGATAACCTTGGCCCAGAAGTTGGGGAACTCAAATGCATTCCATTATATTCCACACTTCCACCAAATCTCCAGCAACGAATCTTTGAAGCACCGCCTTCTAGGAGAGCAAATGGAGCAATTGGACGAAAAGTAATTTAAGATTTGGCAATCATTCAGAAATGAGCATAGCTTTAGCTTCAAATCTCTAATCTGCTTTTGTTATTTCAGATCGTCGTTTCTACAAACATTGCTGAAACCTCATTAACCATCGATGGAGTTGTTTTTGTAATTGACCCAGGCTTTGCAAAACAAAAAGTTTACAATCCAAGAATTCGTGTAGAATCTTTACTCGTATCGCCGATCAGTAAAGCATCTGCTCAACAAAGGGCTGGACGAGCTGGTCGTACAAAACCAGGGAAATGTTTTAGGTAATACTAAGAATCCAAGAGAAAATTTACAAATTAATTAATTTATTAGAAAATCTAATTCTTGCATGGTGATTTCTATGTAATTAGGTTGTACACAGAAAAGGCCTTCAAGCAAGAAATGCAGGAGAATACATATCCTGAAATTCTTCGCTCTAATCTTGGCTCAGTCGTTCTCAACTTGAAAAAACTCGGGATTGACGATTTGGTTCACTTTGACTTCATGGATCCCCCAGCACCTGAAACACTTATGAGGGCACTTGAACTCTTGAATTATTTGGCTGCCTTGGATGATGATGGAAATTTGACCGAGCTTGGAGCTATGATGGCAGAATTCCCACTTGATCCTCAATTATCCAAACTTCTCATTGCCTCAACGGAATTCAATTGCTCTAATGAAATTCTATCTATTGTTGCGATGCTCTCAGGTAAAAATCAATCAATCGGTCACGCATCCAATAATTTTGACAATTAAAACTGATTATTTATTTTTCGTTTTCAGTTCCCCAATGTTTTGTTCGGCCGAATGAAGCCAAGAAGGCTGCAGATGATGCAAAACTGAGATTTGCACACATTGATGGTGACCATTTGACTCTCTTGAACGTGTACCATGCGTTTAAACAAAGTAAATCAGATTCGAAATATCAATTTAGCTAAAATGAAATAAATTTTGCTTTGTAAAATAGAAATTTTAAACCAATAATGCTTGAATTTCAGATATGGAAGATCCACAATGGTCCTATGAAAATTTTGTAAATTACAGAAGTCTGAAATCCGCGGATAACGTTAGACAACAATTATCAAGAATTATGGACCGATTCAATTTAAAAAGAGCCTCAACTGAATTTACATCTGCACATTACTACATGAATATTCGAAAGGCTCTCGTTGCTGGGTTCTTTATGCAGGTTAGAAAGGAAATGATACGAATTTAGTTTATGTTTTGAATGAAGCCTTGACAATTATTTTTATATTGACTAGGTTGCCCATTTGGAGCGAAGTGGTCATTATTTGACAGTAAAGGACAACCAGACTGTTCAACTCCATCCATCCACTTGTTTAGATCATAAACCTGAGTGGGTACTTTACAATGAATTTGTCCTCACTACAAAGAATTACATTCGAACTGTAATCGACATAAAACCCGAGTGGCTTCTCCAAATTTCACCACAATACTACGACCTATCCAATTTTCCTCAATGTGAAGCAAGAAGACAGCTGGAAATCCTCAAGTCCAAATTATCAATGAAACAATACAAGGATGGATTTTGATACTTCATCCAATCATTAAAATATTATTATTGTATTCGAGACATTTTCTAAATACTTCTCACAGGGTCTGGAATGACAAGTCAAGTTGAGCGAAGAGAGTGGAAGCTATTGCAGTAATAATTTGTTTCAATTTACTAATGACCGTAGAATAGAGCTTACTATACTGAGGCGCTAATTTTTCCAAACAGGCCTATTTGTGTTGTACTTTGAAGGCTGGTGCTTGCTTTTTAATCCAAAACCATAGCTCTGTAATCGTGAAACTTGAAGGCGCAATTAACACTAAAGGGAAAATCAAAATATTGAAGCCAGTTGGTCGTGTCGTAATAGTGGGTTAAAATAATTTCTCGGTCACTAGTATTTTCGTCGACTCACTTCGCTCGACATGCATGGACTAGTTATTTAGTTCCTTGTCTTCAGTCCTTTATCTTAACATTTAATATCTGTACGTATTTTCCTTAATCAAGTTAGCAAAATTCATTGCTTTGTGACTATTCTGACCTACCCAAATCCACCTAATGAAACACATCATCACATGTTCAGCCAAATTTCCTAATGTCAAAATCAATACAGAAAATAAATAAAATACCCAGTCAAGCATCTACTTAAATATCTGACGAGTTCGACCTATGTATGTTATAAGGCAATTAGTTCAAAATCCAGTAAATTAATTTTGTCTGCATCAGTGGACTTTTTATATAATATTAGAAAGTTGTTTATTCATACAAATTCAAAAAATTTAGTCCGCTATTTTAATGCAACAGTTAATTTGATCAGACTAAATCGTAAAGGCTACCTATTCTTGTTTTTCCTAATTAAAAGTTTAAACACAAACAGATAATTTTAATTTTGTCTAATTGTTAAAAGTTCTGAATTTGTAGATGTAAGACGAGGGCGATGGAGTAAAGAAATTTTGCTTTGAAATGTGAATCCTCCATTATTGCTGGAATGTGTCTAAAA
Organism: Thalassaphorura encarpata; assembly: GCA_009869925.1. NCBI lineage: Eukaryota > Metazoa > Arthropoda > Collembola > Poduromorpha > Onychiuridae > Thalassaphorura > Thalassaphorura encarpata. Next base: position 11,184 of record WJEZ01000483.1, read on the forward strand.
AACCAAGAGAAAAACTAAATGTATTTCACTTCTCACCTTAGAAAATAGTTATTACGATTAATTAAATATTCAGATCTCACCAGTCAGTTTAAATGTCTCGGTTCATGTATTATTTACAAGTTGTTTATTCGGAAGGTAGGCCGAACAATCGGATTGTCCCCTTGTCACGATCTCGCTCATATTTATTCTTGTCGTCCCCAGCATAGGCTAGAAGATTCCTGGACGGGTGCCAAGCCACAGTAAACGTTGGGGCATCAACATTCAACTCCATAACCTGTACAAAAATCACAACACACTCTAATTAAACTCTCAACCCGAGTAATCAGTCATCTTTCAAAAACATAAACGCCCATTCTTATTTTTTCTCTTTGCATGCAAAGAGTGAGATCTTAATTAAAGAATAAAGTCTCCTCTATAATTTTTTTACCTGCTCTCCAGTGCTCACTTGTGCCACATCAATTTGCAAATCCTCAGAGCCTGATGCGATCAAAGTGCCATCATAATTAAAACTGATGGTGCGAACAGGCCAATCCAAACGAGAAAATGTACGGACACAACACATTTCTTTGTAATCCCAAAGAGATACAACGGCATCCGCTGCACCCACGGCAAAGTATTTTCCACCACGATCAAATTCAATACAAATGCAATTTGAAGGGTGGGCCTTGATAACTTGCTTGGCCGTCATTGATGGATAACTGTAATTAAAACGGATCATACATTTAATTCCAAGAATTTGGTCAAAACTTTACGATATCCTGTCTACACATTAGTTAACATAGAAAAAAACCAAAATATTATTAAGATTGACTACCCAGTGAGCCTGATTTCATTTTACGTTCCCGTGTAGCACGTCAGGCGATTCTAAGAATTAGTTACTACCAGCCTACCGCAATAAAAACCTTTCATTACCTAGTTTCCCACATTCCACCTTAATAAGAATGCATGCAAAATCCATGATAATTACTTTGCCTACGCTGTATCGTTGAGACTCTGCAAAAGCACAAGCCCAGACAGAGTCGTAAAATCCGATCCTTAGTAAGTTTACGGGTTAAATGACTAAACGTGAACACAAGGATTGGGTGGTTGTAAACAATGATTTACGACAACATAAACATACACTGTGGTGAGTCCTGTCGGCCAAGGCTGAGCCTAGCTGATTTATTACCAGATTCAGACTAGGACGCCTTAACCATATTTTTGCATTGTTTTTCCAAAGGAAATAAGTTTGCACATGTGGGTGTTACATACAGGTTTGGATTAGAAGGAATTCAGACCCCGACAGGACCATGCTTTCCGTAAAATAAACATTGTTTGTATCCCTCATTTGTGTAATAACTCAAAGAAATGAGACTCTTGTTTTCTAGCACGAGATTAGGTAATTAGTAGATTCAAGGATGTGATTGGATAACCAATGAATTCTCACGTTTAGGCATTTAGGCTGAGGAAGTTATGAAAAGCTAAGACTTACTCATGAATGAAAATACATCCGTCTCCATTGGTAAGAATGAATTCATCTCCTTTCGGGTTCCAGCAAATTTCATTCACTTCAAATTTGTACAATTCATCTCGGATTGGTTTCCCAGCACGAACATCAAAGAAAGTAATGAGATCATCCTTATTTCCAACAGCAATTTCATTTCCTTCGGGTGACCAAGCAATGTTAATATTTTCACCAGCTGTAGTGTAGGATTCAACATTTCTCTCATCTCTTGCATCCCAAATCTTAACAGTCTTGTCACCGCTCGCCGTTCCGAGCACATCCGGGTTTCTGGGGTGCCAACGCAATTGATCCACAGAGTCAGTGTGACCGCGGAAAGTGTGGTCCAATTTCTATATAGAAAAAATGTAAATTTCAAATCAACACGCAATGTTGCACTCATATGAGTCATTAATCAATATTGAATTCTGACATATTACTATGCATGCATACATAACGGGGAAGGATTTTATTTCAACGCTCAGCTCTACGACAGCCGCCCGGAAAAGATTCAGATCAAAAGTCTCGATAAAGGAGTGAGCGACTGGGCATTTCTTGAATCGATTATTACGCATTAAACCCCTGGAATGTTGTAGCGATTATTTTAAATGGACTTTTTAACGATTTTGTTGTTCCAACAAACAGGCAATCACAAAATGACCAAATCAACTGTTTAACATGAGAATCCATTGGAATATTTTGAATACTAAGCATTGCACGCAGGTCACGAAATACTTTTTACGGCACTTTCAGATTTTGCGTCTTTAAAATTATGCCAATGACGATTAACTTAAATAATAAAACAATAATATATTAATTGGGCTTATATAATTTCAAACAAGATGTAAAAACGGGCAACAATGCAGAACAGCGTATAATTTCTCCCAAGTAAAGTAAAAGTGGAAAGTTCAGGGAAAATGGTTCAAAGAAGCGGAAAGCAAGTGCATGTTAGGTCAATAATTGGGTCAGGAAGTCGTGTTCAGCGGCAAGAGTTTTTACACGCAGAGTTCTTAAACTAGTTCAATTCATTTCTCCCGAATTTCTTAACACATGCACGAAATGGACTGGACTTGAGTTGGACTAGTTGCTCATGCATTTTACTTGACTCGTCAGGTGCGAAACAACACAAGAAGTGTGAACAGGTTCCAAAAGAAATTGAAGTTCGACGGAACCACTAAACTCACCACGTTTTCCGTGACTACAAATGTAAAGTGTTTCACAAATTAATTCCAACGTTTCGAAATTTTATTATTACTTCCAGAAACTAAGAATTAAGTTAATTTAAAATCAGTACTGTAATTTAAGTCTGTTTTCAAGAAAAATAATTAAAATGTCGAAAACAAATCCGGATCTCGTCAAAACACCCAGGTAAGCAAAGCATAAATAAATTACGGCTGACTTTGTTAAGTATTATTTTATTTAAATTTAAACTTACGAGTTTGAACCCATCTAAAGTAAAGAGGGCAACTGTTTTGTCACATGAGCCCGAAGCAAGGCGACGTCCGTCGCAATTCCATCCAACCGAGTGAACTTTGTACCCATGAGCTCCGTACTCCCTCATTTTACCAAATCGGTTAAAATAATCCTTGAAAGCAGCAAAACGTTTATTCTCCACAGCATCTAAGAAAAGAAAATAATTAGGATTGTAGGGCACAAATGGATTGAACTACTTCAATTATTGTATTTTAAGAATTATTTTACCTGGACTTGTAAATTTTTTCCCGAATCTTTTGAAACGCTTCACTTCTGGGGTAGTTGGTCTGATTGATGGATAGTAATAATCCGTTGAACCCAAAGGCCTTTTAAACTTTGTTCCCCAAACGTAATCATTATCAATTCCATTTGGAAAATTTGGAGGCGTCATTGGACTATTAGGGCTAGTGCTATCAAATTCTCCCCCAGAAGAATTGCTCCCAGATTCATCAGCAGCTCCCACTGGGCTCTTGACTGATTGTGTCGTCGTTGGTTGTGATATTCCACTAATTGAAAGCGTCATTTGCTTTTTAAAAGGAGAGGATTTAGATTTAGATTTTTTAGATTCCCCAGAATGTTTCTTGCTACTAGACTTCTTCTTTGAGCGACTGGATTGTGATGAAGGTTCCAAAAATTCATGAGATCTCTTGGAGCTCCTTTCCTTGTCTTTCGCTTTGGATTCTGTAGAATTTCTTCGTGAACCTGAACCTGAGCCATTTCCTGAACTTCCAAGACTTTTCAAGTGAATCGATGATTCTCTACTACCATCCAGAATTGATCTGGAAGAACTTCTGGAATAATTGTTATCTCCAGAACTAGAGCCCTTGCGTCTTGGGTCAATCATTTGATTCTTTTTTGTATAATAATCATTTCTTCTATCGTCCTTGTCCTTATCATATTTTGATGAATAATGTCTTGAGTCTGAGGAGGACGTCGTATTTCTGGTAGAGCCAGGAGAAGGAAGGGAATCAGAGCTTCTCTTTGGGATATACTCAGGAGCACTAATGCTGAATGCGAATGACCTTGATTCTGGTGGAGAACTCCTGCTTCCCCTTGATCGTCGTGACGAGTCTGACCCCGACATTACGTACGTACGTCTGATGGTCTGATCTACGTGGATTTAATCACTAACCATAAATAGAAATGAAGTTAATTAAGTGTACTACATAATATACAATTTAATTTTAAGCTAATAATTAAATCTTACCTTATTCAATAAGTTTTGAGTCAAATTATTGTGGTTCTGACCTCCGTCCCGGTTTCACAGTTTTGGAGATTTGAGCGCCGTTCGAACTTGGCATTAGAAAGAATCCAAAAAATTCTCAGGCTTTAGTTTACCGTCCGGGTTTGACTTGTGTTGGCGTTGGCGTTAGACCGAAACGCAAAACGTACGCGTGCAGGTGAATTTCGTAAATAATCCGAAATGTCATAAATACAATGCTTTTGTGTAATACCCGTACATGGTATAAGAGGTAATATGAGCATCCAGAACTCATACACTTTTCGAAAAGATGAAAGCCAAATTAAAATTTTAAACCATAGTGGCATGACCATAATAATTTTCTACGCTTGACTTTACGGGAAAATGGCAAAACATGCTTCAGTTTGTTTTTTATTTGAAATGTTTTGAACGGATGGCGTTGACATTTTGATTGAAAAAACAACAGTTTTTATTCAAGTCAAGCTTTCGAGAAGCGATCTGCTCTTTTCTTCAGGACAAAAATATAAATTTGTAAACTTCACAACAAAATTAGACTTAAAATGTAATCCTTCATTAATTCTTCGGACTTTGTTTGTTTATCACATTTGAGTTGTTACGACAGTTTTTTCAAAAACAGTGTGAGAGTTGAGGTCCAAACAGGACTGATTTCCCATCCAGCGTCTTGATTCATCAAATCGGTATTTTGGTTGATGCACAGGGCTTCTTTGAACCTTCGGAAATAAGTTCTTTTTTCTTTTGCGATTATGTCAACACAACTTTTGTCTATAAGGTGATTCCCATTATGATTCCAGACACGAGCTGCTACTGCCGATAAATTGCTATGGTTGAATTTTATATGTCTGAGATATTCTTTCATTCTTGGATATATTCCACTTATTTGTTTAAAGTATTTTCTAGAATGAATGTAAAGGTTGTGGTGCTGTAATCTGGGCTAGACTCCCTTCACTAAAGGTCTCAGAAATAATGACACATGGTATAATCTCAGATATCTTAATTTAGATTTGTAATTGACCATAGCAAGAATAATTCTATAAAGCCCGGCGACAGTGATGCATTATTGCCGATAAATGTATAAAGTAAGGTTTTAAATTATCGCCAGGCCTTACTATCACAGTTTATCACGCACATTAAACTAAATTACACTTTCAGTTACTGATTTGTCTTTTAGTTTGGCAATGGCAATGGTTTGGATAGTTAATTGTACCACTTAATTTACTTAATTTTATGTTCGCAAGAAAAAATGATGGAAAGCAAAAATTAGTGGTGCGATTTTGTTCGACCTGACGAAAGCGGTTATTTGATGGTTGAGTAAAAGCAAGAATTGTTCCCGTGATGTAATATTTAAAACAATACTTCATTTCTTAATTAAAAAAGCCAAAAAATGAGGAAACTTTGGCATCTTTTTTTGGCAAAAATTTGATATTCTATTTAATGCGTGGCAATAAAGATACATGTTGGGAATATTAATTACTATTGATTATTCATTTGCGAAAATTCTATCCTGTAGCAGAAGGTAGTTCTGACACATGTTGCTTTTCCCTTGCAATTCTCACATCACCCATTGCAGATCAGGCTGGGTGGGATATCTACATTCTACAGTATAGTACATCTTGGGCATTGGATTTCACTCAGCTCCTTGTTGCTTTTTGCATGTAACAGATATGGATCTAAAACTTTCTTCTTCCTTGTCCCTCACCCTTTCACTTGAGCGGAGGACACGACATGTGCTTTCCTAACCCATTCTGCTCATGTACAAATAAGACACACTTAGGCTAATATAATTCAATTTTTTTCTCCTGGCGAAAGTTTGGCACGGATCACGACTCCGTCACTAGATTATTTGCGTAGGAGTACTTTAGAGTAGAACTAGGATTGCAAAGAAAAATACAATGTTAGCGTTAGGGCGATATTACGACTTCACACATAACTGCGGGGACAACCATTGTCTCCGCAGGTAAGACTGATATAAAATAGTTTGATTCAGTATTAATTTATATATTTATTCAGAAAATGAAATTGAATCTGATATAAAAGTGCTATATTCAAAGTGTCGCAAAATTAGCCTATTCGGTAAGTATTATTTTAAGTTTTAAGTTCATTTTTAAGCAAAATCCTGATTTGGTAGGGTAAGTAGCCAATTATCCAGATAAAGAAATCAAAATATAAAGTTAAGTTGATAGGTTCGTAAGGATAAGTCAAATAGCCTGGTCAAGAAATTGACCAGTAGATTAAAAAAATATAAAGTTAAGGGTTGTAAACTGTTACAATTTACAATAATTGAACTACAGGGATAAGGAGAATATTTTCGAAAGTAATCGATAATACAAATCACATAATACTTAAGCAAAATATTCGAGAATATATATACAGAATACATTTCTATTTTTAGCAGAATACATAATACGGAATGTTGTATTCTGAATACTTTAGTTGTTAGAATACAAAATACATTTCAATAAAATTACTGCGAAATGTAAGTACAGGACCGCAAACGTAATCATAAGTACAATTCAAACAATTCTCGTCCCTGCATTTGCATTTCTAAGGTGTGCTATTAAGTACGGATAAACCTTAAGGGAAATGTATAGTAAATATTTCGGGATGGATTCCTGTTAAAAATTATTAATTTTCAGGCTTACTTTAGAGATTTGGAGCGAAATTTCCATTAAATGTATTCTAAATACATATTCGCGAATACATGTATTCTGCCCAACCATGTTGAATGTTGAACTAATATAGTGAATATAGAAATGCATTTTAGTTCCTGGTAAAGCTTCAGCCATTTAGTACAGAATAGACTATATAAACGCAAGCTTCTGTGACTTGAGGATTTCATGCAAATGACGTTTGTTTATTTAGCAATATAGTTTAAAATGATTTGCGAAATTCGAATGCGTGCTGTTTTCGTAATTACTCATAACTTTGGAGATTATGCAAGTATCATTGCAACACTATGGATTTCATCCATAGTTGCAGAAATGGTTCTATTATTGGGATCAATTTATCCTTTTTATCAGTATGGATTTCATTACCCTAGCCTATCCTCTGGATTGAATGACATTATGAAGTGACGGTCAGTCAGGTCAGTCCAGTTCAGAGATTAGATAGTGAGCATTGATTTGCAAGGTACTATTTGTATGGAATGAATAGTGAATCAAATCTGAATCTAAAATAAATTCTCATTCATGATACATTGCTGAAACTTTTAGTTCCCAGACGAAAAATCCAAAACCAAAAATGAATACCAAATTTGACCCAGGGACTGCCATGGCGGCTACGTCAACAGTAGAAATTTCCATGTCATGCAGGTAAATATTCCAAGCTTTAGCATAACCTTTTCTCAAATCATAATGTTTTACTCTCACTAATTAAAGATACTGTTGTTTAATCACAATTATAATGCTAATACTTTCATTTCAGAAATTTATTGGACAAGGATTTGTTGTCAAAATCTGATCCAATGTGTGTAGTATATCATCGACCTCGCGGCAGCAATCATTGGGTCGAATTTATGAGAACCGAGACAATCAAAGATAACCTCAACCCAGACTTTGTCGCTAAGGTATGATTGCTATTTGATTATATTTATATCGCTAGAGTTTATGTTCTCAAAACGTCAAGTCTAAATATTTTACAGCTCATTCACAAAGTGATTTTAATTAACATGGCCAAAATTGGGACGTTTTTCAGCAAATATTTTTTCATAAAAATATGAACTGTGCCGTGAATCAAGGAAATTTTGACCCGATACTTAAATTACAGTACAAGCTTAGTTGCTCAGCAAAATGTCTTTCGTCAGTATGTAAAATCCGACAATAATATGGTCCTTTCTCCAATATATGAGCACAATAAATGTTTATACTTAATTTGGCATTCGAATGTTATTTGGTCACAGTTCCCATATTCTGGGGTAGTACTTACAAATATCGACAGATTTTATATTTTTATTTTATCTGTGCTGGAAAGATTTGAATATATCTCAATTTCATTTTAATTTTCTAATGTACTTTTGATAGGCTACTATGGAATATCGTTTTGAGGAGCAGCAGTCTATGAGGTTTGAAATGTACGACGTGGACAAGCCAAATGCCAGACTTTCTGAACAAGATTTCTTGGGATTCGTCGAATGTACATTAGCTCAAATCGTGTCAGCTGGATCTGCAACTTTAGTCCTCCCACTCAACCAAACATTGTACTTGCCAAATTCCCCTAAACCAGGATCTGGAGATAAAACTGCTGGAACAATGATTTTATTAGCTGAGGAATTAGCGTCATTAAAGGATGAGGTAAGAACGAATGAAATTTTTTCTGGTGAAATGAGAATCCCATTTAATTAGGCGCAGAGAAAAATTTCTCTGTTTATAGAGTCAAAATTAAATTTCAAATAGTTCGACTGAAATTAACATATTGCTTCAGTTTCCACTCTCCACCGGGTTTAAAATTCAGAGAGAGAGATGCGTTCTTAGACTCCATTGACTCGACAATGTCAATTTCATAAACAAGTCTAGTCTAATGAAACAAGGGGGCCACAGGAAAAAGAGAGAAGTTTCTGACTATTCGGTCAGAATTTTCCGAAATGCTTAGTCCAGCTTAATGATAAGAGAGACGGGATAAAACGCAGAACTACCTTGCGTTCCCTATTGTGACCGGAAACGGGATGACGTACGACGTAGAAGTCAATTTTTTGTACTTTTCTTCAGGTTACATTCAAATTAGCTGGTTCATCAATGGGGTCGATGTGGTGCTGCTTATTTTCCCCAAAGATCTTCTATGTCCTGTCAAAGGTCAACGAGGCCGGGAATTATGTGGTGGTCCATCGGAGCACTGCTGTTTCCGGTACAGATCCGACCTGGCAGCCATATAACACTGACAATGCGAAGTCTTTGCAATGGGGACAGAGATAGGGGATTAAAATTTGAATGCTTTCAAGAAAGGAGAAGTGGAACTCATCTGTCCTTAGGTTATTGCCTAACAACTCTCAATTCAATTGTAGCCCTTGGGACTGGAGGACTTAAACTTATGTCTAATCATGATATGAGGGTAAAATATTCAGATATATTTGTATAAAAAAGTACAGTAACAAAAGTCAAATGTCTTTGTTTAATTTTTTATAGGACTTGACATCAGTTCTTCTTGTTCTGATGTGTAAAATTTCTCCAATTTATACATTTGTAGACTACATCCAGAATGGCACTCAAATTCATTGTTGTTTTGCAGTGGATTTTACATGTGAGTTTAATCATGTCATTATTATCTTCAGTTTATAAAGTTTGTATTTTGGTCAATGCTTTAGTTTTAAAAGAAATACAATCCAATATTGAAGGCGATTAAACTGAATTCATTTTGATTTTTTAGCATCAAACGGAGATCCTTCTGAACCTGGATCTCTGCATCACTTTTCACCCAGTGCCAATAGACCAAATCCTTATGAACAAGCTGTGCAATCGGTCGGAGATATTATTCAAGATTACGACACGACCAAAATGTTTCCAGTCTATGGTTTCGGAGCCAGAATTCCACCACATGGGGTAAGTCAATTAATTCCTCTTTTCATCATTCATTCGTTTAATCTGTGTGAAAATAAAGAATTGAAGTGTTTTGTGTCGTTATTTCTTTGTTCTAACTTTTAGTAAGATAGTGTTATTGCAACTAGTTTTTGAGCTTTGTAATTAAGAATGACTAATTAATCAAAATTGGTCTTGAAATTGCAGTAATAAGTTACTAAAATTTACAATTTTATTATTCAGGCTGTATCACACAATTTTTTCGTCTCATTGACTGAATCCCCATATTGTTTTGGAATCCATGGAGTATTGGAAGGGTATAGGTAAGCCAGAAATAATCGACTATCATGATTAGAAAGTTGGATGATTCTAAATGAAAATGAAAATTTAATTTTAGAAACTGCATAAGACAAATTCAGTTGTATGGCCCGACCAATTTTGCCCCAGTAATTAAACATGTTGCTGAGCTTGCATCACAAAATCAGAATGGAGAACATTACTTTGTTCTCCTAATCATCACTGATGGCGTGATAACGGACATGCCTCAAACTAAGGAGGTATAAGGAATTCAATAATTCAGATTAAATATATCACTCAGTTTTATTCTAATGATAAGAATTTTTCTAAATGTTGTTTCTTTATTTAATTTTTCTAGGCAATTGTCAATGCATCGACACTTCCTATGTCTATAATCATAGGTGAGTTACAATAATAACTAAGTTTTGATTGTTTTTCGGAAATTTAATTTGCCTCTTTTAACAGTTGGAGTCGGTGATGCAGATTTTGATGCGATGGAGGAATTGGACGGTGATTCTGTTCGTGTTTCTTATAATGGGAAACAGGCTGCAAGGGACATTGTGCAATTCGTTCCTTATCGAGACGCGCATTCTTGGATGGCATCGACTGTTGGTCCTGGGCGTGTTGCATCAGCTAATCAGAATTCTTGGGGCGGAGGAAATAATGCGCCTCCACCAGAGGCTACAAACAAAATGGCCAAGGTAAAGTTAGCTCAGGAAGTATTAGCAGAAATCCCCGACCAACTCACTGGCTACATGAAGAGCCGTGGACTTTTTCCAAAGAAACCTGGCTCCGCAAGTTCCCGTTCGTCACTTCCGTATCCACAGACATAAGTCTAGGAATAAATGTTAATCAGCAATGACTCAAGTCTTCTAATTTTACAACTCCTCTTCCTCAATATTAATTTTATTCCGATAGTTTTAGTCTACTTTGAATTTTATCCAATTGGAATTGGTGCTTCCCATGATACTGAGATTTTAAATCAAGTCACAGACCTGATTACATTAAAAAGAACGATGGTGCTATAAGTGTTTATAATATGAACATGTCCTCCATCGAGAATAATGCTTTGAAAATATGAAGCACTTGACATAACTGAACTGGTATGGCGCTGCGCGGCAGGAGAAATTGGTACAATGTATGAGTGAGACCTGAAATATAATTACAGAGTCGGTGACAATGCTGCCGTTGCCACGTTGTCTATTTAGTAGAATATACAACGGAGATTCAGAAACGAATATTTGCTTGCTTGCAACAAATGTAAGTATTTTTCCCGATCGGAAATACTCTTCAGAACAGTTTGGCCAATGAATTAATCCTAATAGTGAATCTAGAATAGAATACGGCAATAGACAATCAGGTACTCTCTAAAATTTTTGTTGTGATTGATGTGCTGTTTACTTTCGTGAGGCTTAGTTCATCACTCAAATCATCAATTCTACTAATTGCCCTACGAATGCGAATACTTATGACTTTTGGACCTACGTCCTTGATATTCTTATGGTAGATAGCTTGGCCCAAGGCGATTTCATATCAACCATAAAACCGATTGGTAGTTCAGCAAGGTTCCGAGATAAAAAAATTTGAAAAATTCTTTTGACCAAATTTGCGTGGCCATAACCTTGGGTAGGGAGGACGCACTAACCTGTTAAATGGCTCGTTGGACTCGATATTTTTGTGGCTTAATTTATATATACATATTGAGGGCATACGGGGCGGATACCCAAAAAATTTTTTTTAAAAGTTGAGTTTTAGACGTTGTAAGATACTGCGCAATGACGATGACTAAAGAGGGATCCAGGGTGACCGACCACTCCTGGCGGGGGTTGGGGGGCAGAGCCCCCCATAAAAAAACAAGAAAGGGGGGTCCTGGGGCACTAGCAAGGCTCATAATTTAAGATTTTATTATCAGTTTTGTGTGTGCCGAGCTACATTTATTTGCAAACATGAACAAACTTGGTTGGCAGAACTTGAATCAAATTCTTAAGTGAAGATTATTTATTTCAAAATCTAATGAGACCATGACCAAATCCTATATTTTTATATTCTTCTTACGTGCTATACAGTGGCACTGGTTTAAAAATTTTGGCGTTTAGTCGGTGGAATATCTCTTATTGCTAAAGCTAATTGATGTGGAATGGAATTGATTAGTTACGCTGAATTGAATTTTGAAGTCTAATCGACTTTAAAATTTCTGCTGCTCTTTTGGCTTCCTTGTCTTGTTCTGACCAAGCTCGACATTTGGGTATTGGATGCTGTAATTTATTTTCTGTCTCCCGTAAATGAGATGGGATGGAATGAACTTCCACTTCGCACTTAATTTCTCGGTGTGGCCCATTCGGATCAAAGGTTTCAATTGGAACACGGTGAATGACTGTTTTAAAATTTCATTTCATCTCTTCTTCAGAGCTACCAGAGTCATTTCCTGAGTCTTGCTCCTCAATGGACACTTTGGGTGCTAATTTATTATCATTACTTGCGTACGACTTAGTCTTTCTGGCTTGTAGATGATGATGATAGTTTCTGGAAATACTCAAATCCCTGATTGAGAAGTGTATAATTCAAGTGACCTGTGGAGTTGGTTTTAAAGCTCGTGAAAAGTCATATTGTCCAGTTGATTTGGCAGCCAATAATTGCTGTGGAGTTGGTTTTAAATCTCGTGAAAAGTCATATTGTCTTGTTGATTGGGATTGTATCCGTATTGGTACAGTTGATTGATGTCCAAGCAATGGCGGTGTTGGTTGGGAAATCGTTGTTTCCTGTGGAAATGATGGTAGGTATTTCCCTGTGTTGCCTTCAAAAAAACTAAATCGCAACTTCTCAGTTTTAATGCTGGTGGAGAAAACGTAACCTGTTGTGGTAACGTTTATTGGTGTCTCTCCACTGGCGGTATACCGAAAGTGTATCTGCAAAGCGCGTACGGTTAAATGTACACAACACATAAGTTTAGTTAGGTGTTAGACGACACGAATGAGATTTGGTTTAAAATGAATGATATATACTCACTGAAGACGTATCTCCCAGATTCCATACATAAGACTGTTATTCCGACCCTTTCTGGAAAGAATTCGTCTTCGTCGTATTTATGCTAAATCCAAAGCTTATAAATTGATTTCATTACGTCTGTTGCCAAAAGGGTTGGATTCGAAACAGCTATTACCCCAGACTTTGAATTCGTAGTGGATTTTTAAAAATTGTTATGGTTATTTCTGATATTCTTTCAAGAAAAGTCTACAATCTACTGTTCAAAAACTAGATGTGCTAAGGAAATGTCCATGGGAGGGCACTATTACTATGATGCCAACGTTAAAGCACTGTCACACGTTCTATTTGAATCTGCTTTACTTGAGCTTTTAAAAAAATGATAAAAGCCGGAACTGCAACGTAAAAAATGTTGTTGTTCGGGAGCATAGAACTGATGTATTGAAGCTTTTGCGTCAGTTTTGACGCAGTTTCTTAAATTGTAAGACATACAAAAAGTTTTATTATGGTATACGATATTTTTATGATGGCGTATAGGTAACCTTTATTTGTTCTTGTTTAAAATGACTTCCAAGAAGTCAGTTTGTCAGAGATAAACTCTGTTATCGTACAACTTTTTGAACAAAAATCAAAACAAACTCTGCTTCTAATACTTTTCAAAGTCTAATTCTGATAGTGATTTCAAAATAGCGTCGTCAACATCGATATCGCTCTTATCAGTTGACTTCTTTGGCTCATCATCTTCAGTATCAGCAGACTCTAGTTTAATGTCTTAAGATGTGGATATGGAACATTCCTTAACTTCTGCGGTAGTCATTTCTACCAATCCCGGATTAGAGGCAGATTTCACATGGTTTCGCCGTCAAACCGTTTCTTTTATCTGTCCTTCATCTATGTATGAAGACAAAAGACACCCCAACTCCCAAACTGTACTATGAAAAAAAAATTGTAGTGCGACAAAATATGGTGTATTAAAATACGAACCTTAAATTAGGTCAAGAACTGCGTGGCTAATTAGCTACCTGATGTTACAATCAGAAAATATCTTAACAATGTCGAATATAGCTGATGCTATGCTTTGCATTGAAAACAAAGAGCTCCACTAACTCTCATAGCAAGACTCTGCTTTATCCAAATAATTAAACAACTGTATTTATAACATACAGTGACATGGACATGCAATGCAATGTCCATCCGACCTAAATCTACAGAATTATCTGAATCAGCTAATACTTAGCACCGACTTTGGGGTTAACCATGTTTACGTGTTAGCTCCCAAGTTATTTTTTTCACGCTGATGCACACCGGTGAGTCTACTCAACGAAATTTTGACTCTTGAACGCTGCAAGTCGCATGTTGTTATGCATCTTTCATTTTTTCCAACGATCCCTTACTTCAGGAAATGATCGAGCCATTAGGAAGAAAGAATTCCATTTTGGCTAGAATACAGCAATGATAGTTTGGCCTCATGGTTTCGAAAATTACCGTTCTTCTGCAGTTTAAACTTTTCACTTTACTTTAAGTTCACTTGCCAATTAACAAAAGTTGGCATCGTAGTTATGCTATATTTTTTAATTTGTTTGTTGTTGATTGTTCCATAAAACTTATATTAACTCTCGAGTGAAGTGAAAATGAATTGAAAAGTCTGAACTGCAGATCAACGGTCATTATTATTGCAGTAAGTTTAAAAGAACTTTAAGAAATTGCTTTAAAATGACTTACATTGAGGGGGTTGGATATTTTGATTTATTCTGTCCCCAAGTTAGGCAAAAGTGTATTAGCTTTGTTGTTTTGGCAGTTTTATGGTGGATTGAGTTCCAATCTCAAATCGCAATCTCGAGAAGTTGCGATAAAGTTAAAACGCATCCCATGTCTATGCGTAAATAAGGAATATAATATTACAAGGAAGAAGATATAACAGTTCTACAGAGTTACTCTATAAAAATAGAAAATCAGATTAGTCACTCAACAATCGTAGTTTAGCAAAACAATGCTGATTTGTCATGCGATGAATGCCCTATTACTTATTAATTCGTCACACAAGCTACTTTCTATAATTATTTTCCTTTGGACCATAATTTGACGAGTCATGAAATGACACGGGTAATTATTAAAATCTAAAAGTTTACGCAAAAATACAGTATACAAAAACAGGTAGGACACACGGTATAAGTGAAATAGTTATTGAACTGCCTTAAACTAGCCCCCGTCGTAGATTTGATTTGAAAGCTTTATTCTACTCCATGTTGCTTGAGCTCATCTAGAATACGGGAGATGAACGTAGGGTCAGGATATCCATGTGTCGCTCGCAACACCACCTTTGACGTTGGTCTTCTGATGAATATTCTAGACGACAGTATTTTCTACGGCATTGGTCAAGCTCGTCCCAATAGAAAACAAGAGTCGACGATCCCACGCTTTGTAAAGAAGTTTCAAAACTTTAGCTCCTTCCTCGGAATTTGGTAAATAAGTCCTGAGGTCCAACTTATACTTTCCTTCTATAATATAAACAATACAAATAGTAGAGAATTCCTCATAGCCCTTGCAGTGAACATCTTTTTTAATTTTATGCGTCATTTTTCCAGTTGGACAAGTTCCGATTTGAATTCCTTCACATGATGAGCAAAATGGACACTTTAGGAAGACATGTTCTTTCCCTGACATTGTTGTACGTTTAGTCTCTAATGATGTATGACACACGATGCAGAGTTTATGGTTGCATTTGAGAACCTTAAAGATAAAAATTGAAGCGTTTCAAAAAATTATCGAATATTGTAGCATTAAGCATAGCTATATGTATGCATCGTATAGGATTAGGAACTTTTTTATTCTGTAGACTTACCTTCCAAAGATTTTTTCGAGAGGGATATTCTTCAAAGCAAATTAAGCATTCTTCGTCCATAGCTGCAACAGGGACATCACTATTCTCAATATTAATTTCGTTGACCGGAGTTTCCTCTAAGATTGGATTCAGTAATTGAGTTGACATGATTTTTTTTTCTTCAGAACTTTTAAGTATTTCTGATGAATCAGGTTCAGTTCCAGAACTCTCGTCAGCCAAAGAAATTAAATTAGTCTCATTATCATTCATGAAATTGGAATGATTCTGATTCATTATGGAGATGTTACTGGGATATAGACCCAGGCGAATCAAAGTACCAACGATGGTATATGGATCGGTGAATCCTTCCAAGCCCAAATCCATAATCATTTTCAAGTTTGCCAAGCTTTTATCAGTAATGTTCTCCTTTGCTACATCATTTTCCATTTTATATGTGAGCTTCAATGTGGCATCGTCAAAAAAATTGATGGTTGATTGACTTTGAACACTCAAACTCATCAAGTCAAAGACAGTTTGAGCATAGAATGGCCATTCTTGCTTACAATTTTCTATACCTCCTTTAATTTTTTTTCTGACTGAGGA
>WJEZ01000484.1:0-27536 GCA_009869925.1 Thalassaphorura encarpata
AGCTTTAGCTTTCCCTGGTAATGATTACAGATGACATTCATTATTATATCCGTATTATGCTAAACCACATGCTTTAAAATATGCTCGCCACTATTTACCTTTTCCTTATAAAGAACACATACACATATTGCACACTGCTTTTTTAAAATCCGATGAGTGCTCTCTAATCGCTTAAGAATTGCTTGTGGCTGGCATGGCTGTCCAAAACTATTAAAAATAATTACAAAGTATTCTCAAAAATTTGTCTAAAGTAACGACCAATCAATTATGCCAAAAAACGGGTAGAAATATGCAGCTATGCAGACAACTTGTTGTCGTAATTAAATTGAAACTAAGATTTATGAGTTGAAATGCTAAGAATTTAAAATAAGTAGTAAAACCCTTTCATAAATTACTTTGTTGAGCATGGGCATTTCAACTCCTTAGGTGTTCATGTTCGATTTTATCGGGTTGGTCTGAATGATATAATAATACTCTGGTCTGGTATGCTCGTTTTCCAGAGAACACTCGTCGTATGTACATAATGAGTTGCATTCCTAAGGATTGTGTTGAATTCCTGAAGCCAGGGCCAGGGCCAAGTCCTCAAATTAGGACATCTTCTGGGCCCAAGAGATTCTGTCTGTCTTACATTAGGTTGGAGTGCAAACAAGAATGTTTACAGTTGGACAGGTTGATGCACTGAGGATTTTATTTTACACCTTGATGGAGATAAAGTACGGGAGAGAGAGTCCATCGGAGATTTATCTTAGTTTTCCATTCGCCATTCACCACTCATTTCATTACTCGTCCATTGTGAAGAATCGGTGGGCTAGGTGATTTATCATCATATCATTTCAATTGAATCCGAGCATAAAGCACACGGTGAGATGATAATATATATCACACTCTCAGTCCTATCCATTCAATTCAATAGGAATCACAATCAGAAGGCTTTTTAACAAACATGTCCGGAACACAAGGGATAAACAGGTGTAATGGCAATGCAATGCAATGCAATACTTTTCTTTCCTTTGCGATTTCCTCCGACTTTTTCTTCGATTGCAAAGCAAAGCAAAGATCCTTGGAATTGGTTTTTTTGCATCTTAAGATTCAGAGTCACTCCATTGTACGCAGTTCTTAAAGGCGTCACTTCATTAGGGTTGAATTCTGATAAAAGCCCTACGTGTGTTGACTATTGGCTGACTTGGCTTTTAAGTCCACGATTGATATGCTCCGACAAATTCTTTCAGAATTTCAGAGTGATATGAATTTACGTTTTCTAAGAAAATTATGAGAAAATATTTCTTTAGGGTTTAATTTATTATTTTATTCAAAAGAAACATGTACAGTATACTCATTTTTTTTTTAATTTTGCCAATGCAAAAAACTGTATGTAATTATACATAGCCTAAGCTATTGTCAGTATGTCAGGGGTTAAGTAAATGACACATTGCTGATTTATGTGTACAAATAAAACAACACAGCATAGCTGAGAACGACAACGACAGCTGGAATGGAAATTGAAATTGAGAGCTCATTGTTCACTCATTCAAAACCTAAATAAATAAAAAATACAATTCGGTTTGCCTGCCATGCCATGGTATGGCATGCCACTCAAACTCACTTAACATTTGTCACCTTCCTTTCAGTTACCAACAACGACAGTTGGAATGGAAATTGAAATTGAGAGCTCATTGTTCACTCATTCAAAACCTAAATAAATAAAAAATACAATTCGGTTTGCCTGCCATGCCATGGTATGGCATGCCACTCCACTTAACATTTGTCACCTTCCTTTCAGTTACCACAGCGGTGTGGAATTGTTCTCGCAATAACAATTCGACCTTTGTCGGTATTTTGGTATGTTCTTAACTATTAATCAATTTGCACAATTGGATTTACCATTTGCGAAAATGAACTCCTCACTGTTGGCCTTAACCTTAGACATTCGCCATGACTTTCAAAAGTTGAGCTGCTGACGTATGCAAAAAAAAAGCCAATCATTAAAAAAGTAGCAATTTTGAATAGATTTTTAAGTGTTTCGTCAAATTCTTGTTCAGTTGGTTTTGCCCTAGCATAGCGCTTAACATATTTTTAGTGGTATTGGCATATGGCCGTCTCGTGCCAACGCTGTGTACAAAAACAAAGTACCTGGCACCCTTCACAATTCGACCTTTGTCGGTATTTTGGTGTGTTCACAGCTATTAATCAATTTGCACAATTGGATTTGCCATTTGCGAAAATGAACTCTACACTGTTGGCCTTAACCTTACCATTTGCTATGACTTTCAATTGTTGTTGAGCAGCTGACGTAAGCAAACAGAAATGCCAATTTTTAAAAAAATAACAGCTTCGAATAGATTTTTCGTCTAAATTCTCGTTTGGCCTAATATAACGCTTAACATGTTATTAGTGGTATTGGCATATGGTCGTCTCGTGCCAACGCTGTGTACAAAAACAAAGTACCTGGCACCCTTCGTCCGTCGCCCATCCATCCATCCAAAATTGAATTGAATTGAGATGTCAGACTGTCAATTAGTCGTGTCTCAGTCCGTCTCAGTGTTTGGCTCAGAATGGAGCTTATGGGTTCACAATTGATATTCTCACTCGTAATTATAGGAATCAAGGTGAGAATTTGTGCTCAAATTTGTCCCCAGGTAATTATATGGGTTTGTGGCTAGCCAAGCGCCTTATCATTAAAGGTGTTGTGTTAGAAATTTTGAGTGTAGGTTTGGCTGACCGGTAATTTTCACACTCTTAAGCTCGATTCTCCCCACCCACTGCACTAGGGTTATATTAGTTGCACGTATTATTATTTACCCATGTAGTCTACAATCTGTCTAAGGTTTCTCGCTAGCCGGCCTAGCCCTTCCTTAAGGACATGACTAATTGTCTTAATCATCTCATCACAAACTTCACATGTCTAGTCGGCTGTCGGTGTGGCTCAAAGTAACTATGTCAAGGGTCGTTTCAAAATTCCAGTGTGAAATCTCCATCTCGATTAATAGTTCTAGTGGGAGGTAAAATTACCATGGCTTCTCAAATAAAATTGCAAGGCAGTTCATTCGGTCATAAAAATTGTTTATAAAATCATTAGTTGGGCAATTTGGCCGGTGGCGGGATGGATGTCCTGAGATTTTGGGCCTGTGTTTATTGACAGATGAAAATTCTTAGAATTTACATGCTCAACCCTTTTCTTTCCATTTTTCTTCTCACCTTCCCTCCCGGGTCAAAATGATTTACGAATCACACACAGAGTTTGAAGTTGGAATCAGAGACAGGGATCTCTGTTCGTATAAACATTCACGGACTTTAATTCATTCTCCAGAGATGTGATAAGGCAAGGCGGAAAAACCACTACTTGCTATTGCTACCAGGACTTCCTCATACTTTTCTTGGCTTTTCCTCCTACTGGTGTAAATTTTGATTCACATTTTTCAACAAAGTCAAAGCAGGAGCCCAGCCCGGGTAGGGTTTGGGTTGGGCAGCCAGCACCTGCTCCTGTCTCCACTACTAAAATTTATGAGAACTCATAAATCTTTGCGTGGAGAGAATTTCTCAAAGAAAAGAAGAAAAGTTGCATAGCTGCTGCTGCTACTACTTGTTCAAATTATCAAGAGCAAGTCAAATTATAGGGTTTCCATTCACATATAATTCTTGCCAAGTTTTGGGCTTGGGCTTGTGCCTGCCGCCTTCGGACGTATTGTGTCAGAAAACCGACATTTCACCACCTACCCGCCCAAGTTTTATTTTCTTTGTAAGGGCAGCAAAAATTATATCATAGTCAAAAACCAACTTTGGCTTATGCTCTTGTACTATGCACTAGTCTCTTCTACTCAAAATTAATCTCCTTTAGTCTTTTTAGCATTAGCTTTGGGATTGCTACGCTCAGGCCACATGACTCTGGTACTGAAAACGATTATAGGTCAAATTTCCTTTCCTGGTGAAGATAAGGGGTGATGCATTTATGACTAATGAGAATTTAAATGCATTGTCTTCTGTTTGGTAGAAGAATGGAAGGCGGGTCTTGGAATACTTACAATGTGTAAGTAAACCTACAAGGTAAAGATTGAAAATGTCAGCTATCTAGGAATACTTACAATGTGTAAGTGAATTCATAAGGTAAAGACTGGAAACGTCAACTCAGGCCAATTTTAGCAAATTACCCTACTGAAGTAAGAAAAATGATCGTACAAAACTACAAAGTTCAAAAGTTGTGAAAATATGTTCATTTATTTTATTAATCAAGCAAGATTTGTTTGTATAGAAATTGTTATAAATGCATGAAAAAGATTTCCTAAGAGCTACTTTGAAATTTACCTTGTAGGTCTAAAGACAATGAAGCCAAACCTAGATGTACTAAAGGGTCAAACGCGAAACAAATGGAGTTGAGAGATCATGGGAAAATAAAAGAAGGAAGGATAAGTTGAACAAGTCCATGTCACTATAGCTAGCTGACTGAAATTTGGATTAGAGAACGTGTGTGGGATGTTGGATAATAGATGGGATTGCACGGAAGGTTGTCAAGAAGAAGACAAGGATAGTAGTAGAGTGATGATGATATCAGGGGATTGAGGTTTAATTCACAAAAGAAAAGACAAAAAGTTTTTTGAAGGGTTCCAGCTCCGATTATGGGAAGAGACGAGAGGATTAGATCGGTAGACAAGCTGCGGCAACGACTTAGCTTCAACTTGGGCAGTCAATTCAACCAATTCAATCCATTCGGAGATTTATCAGATTGAAATGAGATGAATAGGTTGACTTCACTCACAATACGACTGTACTACGGTGACCAACAAATG
Source organism: Thalassaphorura encarpata (assembly GCA_009869925.1). Lineage (NCBI taxonomy): Eukaryota > Metazoa > Arthropoda > Collembola > Poduromorpha > Onychiuridae > Thalassaphorura > Thalassaphorura encarpata. Next base: position 4,782 of record WJEZ01000484.1, read on the forward strand.
GGAATTGCATCTTAATATAGATCAAATCAGGGCACGAAGGGAGAAGGCACAATCCAAAGATCAGTTCAGGTAAAGGGTATTTGGATTATAATTAGAGCTCCATTTCTTTTTCTTTCATTCCAATATCGCATTATAATGCGACCAAATGGATTGTCTATGGATTTATGTCAAACTCTTAGAAAAATCATAATTTAAGCCCTATACATTTCTCTTACTCGTAAATTTAGCACCTTAAAGTGCCTTACTACCATGTCCGCAATTTTTTACTTGAAGAAAATCCGTGGGAATATTAGACTTCGCCCAGTCAAACTAGATTATTACGTCAGACTGTTGAATAAGCAATTTATACGAGATTAGGGAGTTTTAACCATAATCAGAATCCTGTCATCAGTCGTCATCGTATTGAATTCAATTGAACCAAGACAGACGAACGTCAACTGTCAAGTCAAGTCCGAAGCATCTGGTGTTATTGAGTTTGCAAATGCAAATGCACAAGGCTCCTGCGAACATACGCCTACAAATTTTATCACTTCCAAATCCAAACAATGCTCAACTCAGTTTTCGTGAACAATAAAGGCCCGTATAAGGATTCTTCTTCGTGTCATCAATCTCAAAACGACTGCTACCGGTTTTACCTTTAGCACGAACAACATTAACGCATGCAGAACCAGTCAACTTTAGCCTATGCTAAAAAATATATATTCAAAAAAGGTTTTAAATAATTCCTAAAACTCATTAAAGGATTTCAAAAGTTTTTGACTTCTATTCAGTCAAATTTAGCGTTGAATTGCTGACCACAAATAATGGTAAATTAATATAACGGTGTATGAAATATTTCCTGCTAGACTGTACAAAAATCTTTCCAATTGTTCAACTTGGACATTTGGTCCAAATTTAGTCAGCCCGAAGATTTAATCCTGGAATGACCCAGCAAATTGGTGGCTCTTTCTTGAGGGCAAGGGTCGACTAAGCAACTAGTTGGTCTTGTGTCAAGGGCGTTGGCTCTTATATGGGAGCGTGTTTCTTATTTTTTCCAACTTCAAATTAACATAAGACGCACGTTCGATATTGGATTCGAAAATGATGACCTTTTCTGATATGCGGCAACAGGCGAGTAGGGCTAGCACTGGTCCTGATTTAGAGACAAATGCACTATTTGTAAGTCCACAACCCATGAGTTCTCAATGTTTTGCCCGAATCCAAATTACTTGCGTCAATTTCAAGACAAAGGTAGGAAGGTACGTCTCTACCGAAAGCCAGCCAGTTCAATATATCACTTCCATTTAAGTTAATTTTTAATTTCCAACCCTTGAAGTGGCACCTTATTAGAAATGGAAGCACTTTTGCTGCTGCCGCGCCGCAGTAGTTCTTACGTGTACCTGCCCTTAAATGGACCACATAAACAGTAAATTTAAAAATCCAGTTGTACAGGAGCGGCAAACTGGATTATTCAAAGGAAGCTGGTTAATTTAAAGTATTTCACAGCTCCAACACCGCAGAGCGCACGCGAGAGCTAGCGATAGCTGATAAATTACAAAAGTTTAAAATGCATTGGATTGAATAGCAGTCGGGGTCAAATTGGGTTAAGTGAAAAATTGAATTGAGAATCTGACCGAAAAGTCGAATGAATCATAAAAGAAGCCATAGCTGCTTGATACTTGGCTGACGCTTCGAGGAGCAAGGCACATGTCGAACTTTTAAAACTCAGTGCGTTCACGCATAAAGTTGAAAATAATGGCTAAGCTAACGACTGCTGTCTTGGACTGACTGAACTAGGCTAGATTTATCCGACCAAGATTGATGCTCAATTTTAAAAACAATATATCACAGTTAAATTAAGCGAATTCCCCTGAAGCCGACGGAGTGAATTGCTCAACTTACACCAGGGCTAAATAACTCCCATGACAAATGGGTCAGCTCCAGAGTTTATGGCCAAAGTTTTGAACTTTAAACTGTAACTTTCTGGTTTTGCCTCAAAGTAAAGTACTAAGTACCAACTGAGGTAAAAGGTTGTGTTGTGGCTGTGCTGCACATAATGTGTAGTCGTATTTATGACTTAAGGCAGACAAACTCTCATAATCTTGTGGAGTGTCTTAAAGCAAAAGTTGTAAAAAAAAGTTCAGACACATAAAAAATGTGACTTTGTTCATAAATCTCGACCAAACTTGTTGCGTTCCATTTTTTGAGTACAAAATAGGCGAGGATATAAACGATTTTATATGTTACACATGATCATTACATTCTGACTTGGCCGTCGCCCTGTGCTGTGTTTCAATTTTGAATGGGACATGAAATGAAGCTAATTGATTTCTGATTCCGTCTGATCCATCATGGGCAGGTGCACACTTATGGCATAAAAAATGTATAACAACTTTTCTTTATCTACAAATCTAGACCCTGAAGAAGTAGTCGAATTTAAATGAGAACTCTTGATTTGATTGAAATGAAATCAAAATTGGCTTGATGCATCTGAATGAATGAATAGTTGAGCAATGAGCAAGTTAATTTACTAGGTCCCTGGACCCTGGTTAGAAACCGGGTAGGGAAGGATTGGATAAAATAAATCAACTGAACTGATGAGTTCATTCCAGGCGGACGCATTATAAATATTTGATTAGTTTTTTTTATTAGAATTTTAGTGGAAGGATCGGTCCAGTTCATAAAAAATTCATCGGTTTTAACTTAATTTTTAACATAAGCATAGTTAAAGGGCTACTCAGATTAACAGCTTTCAAAATATAGTCCTAAATTTTGAATGTCATTTTTTGCATTGATCAGATAGTTATGTTTGTGTGTAAACCAATACTTTTAAAAAATCCCAATGAACCTCTGTTTGGCTCATTATCGAAGATCAATGTTTGCTTCGTGCTCCCAGACAATTGTCTCTCTTGATGAAGTTATTTTTACCAAAAGTATTCAGGCGCCATCGCCATCGCCAACGCTGTCCCAGTCTACCAGTGGAATCGTAATCTCCCTTGCCTTGGCTATAATTTTTTTCAGCGATATCTCAATGAATACAATTATTATTATCTTTAAAAAATAGTGTTCAATCCGTACGTACGTTGACCGTTTGGTGCCGTCCGTCCAGTGCAATATACTCTCGCATTTAAAATATTATCATTGAGTCAGTTAAAGTCAACAAAAAATCTGTAACCGTCCGAGACTGAGCACAGATGAATAAATAAATAGAAGTCGTGACAGACTGGATGAAATGAATTGAATCTTTTCTTTTTAGATTTTTTTTTTGCAATTGAAACTTGAAATATTTTTTCACCACGTTGTATTATTATTCAAAACGATTTGACTGACCATCATGCAAAGCATGTGCATTTGCATAGTATCAAGAAAACAAAAAATGAGAGAAATGAATGTGGGCAAACGAGCTAATGAAACGATTGAGAAAATAGGCACAGATGGTCATATTACGATTATAAAGTAATGAAGGGGTTAGTGGCAATGCTCTGCATTTATCATTTATCCACACGTCATTTCACACTTTTTATATTTATTCAACTTTTAGCTGGCAGAATTCAAACGCGACTAATGTAAAGTCTACGCTGAAAATAATAGACGAAATCATAGTCATAATTGAGAGCCATTAAATGTTGAAGATTTTAGATTACATCACATTTGTCCTGGTGTCTCTCTGGGTGTCTTTATTTGGAAGACTTGAGCTGAGCTGAGCCCACCTGAGTCAGCACAGCATTAAAATTAATGAGATAATACGCCACCAGCGGTGGGTTCATTTATTTTAATTAACCCAAAGGTCAGGATTTGTAGCCTTGATTCTTTGTCAAATCCTTTCTGGAGCAGAGAAATGTCAGGATGAGAGATCGGATTAGAAGATCACTTGCTCCTCCAGCGAAGTGTGAGTTGAAAAAGTCGTAAAAAAGTATCAGTGAGAAAAATCTTCCTTGAATTGAGCGAGCCTAGTTCACGATTGGAGGTCTCTTTTTTCCTTGACACTTGCATTGTTACCTTAAATCGGTTCTCTTGTTGTTAAGTCCAGTCCAGCAAAAAGGGTCCATGCCTGCCATGCTATGCCATGCCATGGAGGGTCCTAGTCCTACAATTTTCTTTTTGACAGATTCCCGCTCAGTCTGTGTGGTTTTGAATGATTAATACTTGGGCGTTTTATTTTGGAGTTAAAAGCCCATTGTTTTTGTTCCTAGCGTCAATTACATGAGGCGGTCGGCGACAAGTGTCAAAAAGTCCACAGACATCTCTTTGCGGCTCATGTTTTCCCTCGGAGGTAAGATAAGGACTTATCTTCAAGGTGTCAGGGCTACAAACAATTCATACCCTGGATTTTCATAGCCAAATAGTAAATTTATATTATTACTTTTTTCTCTACTTGTTTGGATTCTTCCAACCAGAAATGCAGAGTTCACAGTTCATGCCTTTACTTTATTTCTACAATTCTCAGCGCTAGAGTTTCTTTTTTAATTAAAGAATTTAGATAGTTTGAATTTGATACGAATGCGACGCAAGGGACCAGAAGGTTTGAAAAGTAGTAATTCTACATATTCATATTAAAATAATAAGCAACACAAGGCAAGCGACGACTAGTTGCCAACTTTTGAATATGCTGTAGGGACTGAGACGACATCCCAGATTAAAGTTGGCCAGGGCCGGGCCAGGCCAATTCGGAATTTCATCTTTTTCTCTTTTCTCCATTTGCTACTATATAGTCTTGAGCCTGTCTCCCAGATTATTACATTCATAAGTTATAAAGGAAAAAAGAAGGGTAAAAGTCAGCGTGAGAATTTATTTTGATGAGACACTTTCTTCCATATCAATTCTTCCTAGACCCTTTCCTTAACTTTTGTAAAACTTTTTCTTCTACATTTCAAAATTATTTGTGAGGAGATTATTGCTCTTGAGGGACGCATCTCTTCTTCACTGCTCAAGCAATAGCAAATGAGAAAAGTAAAGTAAAGTAAAAAATATACTAAAACTTGTACTGTACTTCACTTCTTTTACTTCTACGTCGTACGTAATGCGAGCAAAGGACTCGTGTGAGTGTGTTGTACTTTACCCATTTGGAGTTGTTTTTTATGTTACAATCATTCAAAGTGAAATTCTAGAATTCATCTCATTCTCATTCCCAGGGCAAGGATAAACAACAAACTCGAGCTAAACTGAATGCTATGGATATGTGTTGTAGTGTGGAGCCATTACATGCATCAGATTGCTTAATTGGATAATATGAGACGTCTAACAATCACCACATGCTGTGTTGCAATTAGAATGAACCAGTTTAGCTAGCCACCCCTAAAACTCAAACTCAAACTCACCTGAGTAAAGTTAAGGCCGGGTAAGTCACCAAACTGAACAACACAAAAATTCAAGAATGTTGAATTATTCAAAGTTGTTTCTCCACCCTTGGTGCATTACATTCTAATTTTTTAAAGAGATGCCTGATTTGTTTACTTGAAAGAAATATTCATATTTTATACATGAAAAATACAAATGTTGAATAGACAGACAGGCTGGGTAATTGGATGTGCCACATTTTTGGAATACCGTATTGTTTTAGTTTTACAATTTTTTAATAAGACAAGGTGCCATAAATTTTGAAAATATAATTGTTTTGAATAACTTATGTTACTCGTTGACAAAGAGGTCTGACTTCGGCGACGGTGCAATATTGATCATACCAAAGTCCATCTCCCCAAACGTAAACACAACTTTCTGGTAAACCACCATTAGGATATCCAGATGCAAAATTGTTATATTGGAATCTTTGTATTGAATAGACAGACAGGCTGGGTAATTGGATGTGCCACATTTTTGGAATACCGTTTAGTTTTAGTTTTACAATTTTTTAATAAGACAAGGTACCATAAATTTTGAGAATATAAGTTTTTTGAATAAATTATGTTACTCGTTGACAAAGAGGTCTGACTTCGGCGACAGTGCAATATTGATCATACCAAAGTCCATCTCCCCAAACGTAAACACAACTTTCTGGTAAACCACCATTAGGATATCCAGATGCAAAATTGTTATATTGGAATCTTTGTCCTGTTCTGATCCAATAGAATTGACCATCTTGACCCCAGTCAGTTCCACCAAGCCAAAATACTCTTGAGTTCTCTGCAAAATATACTCAAAATATTATTAACGTAATTAAGGTGAAAGTCAATTACAAGTTTCTTACGGAAGTTTTCATTTAAGGCTCGGGCGACTACATCATTTTCTGTGGCAGAGTCAATTCGTGCTGGTTCTAACCCGCTTCTTTGACACCATTCCATTGCTTGGAACCAAGGCATCTAGAAATGTATAAAAAATTAAGCTAATGTCCGTAAAAACTATCTTAATGTATTTAAACTTTTTACCAGTGCATTTTCATTTCTGTCATAAAAGTACTCTTTTGCATGAATCTCTCCATCCTGGCCAACTCCTAACTGTATCGGTCCAGTTGAAACTATGTAATGGGCACAATTTTAATTTATTAAAAATAACAAATTTCAATTCTTGTTGCCCAACTCTTAAGCTGGTCGTGATTAAAATTAACATGACTTTCTTACCCAATTCTGAGTGAACCTGTAGTAATAAACAGCCGAAGCTTAATAAAAATAAGTATTTTGACATATTTTAAAAAATTAGGAAGCAAGTTGAAAATTTTAAAATTATACTTGTGAAACAGAGGCTAAATTCAGCTCTACTTATATTCAATTTCAAGTGCTATTACATGATTTAGTCGAAGTGTCCTCTGCTCCGTATTAATTAGCCATATTAGCCGGATTAATAGTGATTCTGTTGTAATAATTAACTTATCATATACTGTATACCCTCGGAATTCGGCTATAAGTGTGCGACAGGCAGATGGCCATGTTATCACAATTAAATGTTAAGTTATGTCATAGCCACCTGGTTCAGCTCAGTCTATACTACAATCCGAATCCGATTATAATGCAAGTATATAAGCATTTAGGTAAAAGTACTTCAGTAGCAGTTGATTCGATGTATCGGTTTGATAGGCAATATAATTTTTCATTTTAGCAACTAATCAGCTATATAAATAGATCAAATAATTGTTGACAGCCGAAACCCGACCACAGTAAATTTTTGTAAACTTTCAGACTTTCTCATGTTATATTTTACATATCATATTTTATCACTGGGATTGAAGAAGTTTGAGTGGAAAATAGGACAAGACTAATGAAATAAAAAGATAGGCAATATAATTTTTCATTTTAGCAAATAATCAGCTATATAAATAGATCAAATAATTGTTGACAGCCGAAACCCGACCACAGTAAATTTTGGTAAACTTTCAGAGTTTCTCATGTTATATTTTACATATCATATTTTATCACTGGGATTGAAGAAGTTTGAGTGGAAAATAGGACAACACTAATGAAATAAAATTTTAGTCCGTCAGCAATACTTACGTATATTTTCATTTTTAGAAAAAATCTTCATCTCTGAATGTTTTTGACATGGGAATTGTAAGCACTAACATAAAAGATTAAAAATACAGGCAACACGTACGTACAATATGAGAAAACACTCTGTCCTCATTAACATTTCATTAGCCCAGAGAACTTGGCCATGCAAATGGGCAGTCTGTCAAATTTACTTTTTGGATCTCTAAAGCTTTAGAGACATAAAAATAATGAACTCTGCACGCATTCACGGATTTAGAAGAATACGTCCGTCCGTCAGTCAGTCAGTCATTCAGGGCAAATAAATGTATGCAAGCAAGGAAATCAGACTAGACTAGGCTTTTGTTTTTCCTGACATTTAGAATTTTGTGGCTTTTGGAGCAAATTGAGCCTTGACGTGTAGTTTTCCATTAAGATGCTCTCACTGGTGATCGTCCATGTGAGGGGTTCTGACAGGTTTAACTGAATATAAATTAATTAAAGGGGTAAAACTGAAGGAAAGATGTACTTGCATGAGGAAAGAGTTAACATTATAATACATAAGGTACAATGGTGAGAAATTCTCCGGGAGGGAATGCTAATGCATTTTGGATGAGATGGAAGGCAGGCAGGGCAGTGAAGAGCTCATAAGAAAATTCAGGTATTTTACTTCAAGTACAATCTGTACATTTAGTTTTTATTATTAATTCCTTTGTTTTGGCTCAAGTGCGCGTCATTCTTTGAAATACCTAAAATTCTGCGTAGTTTTGTTTCGTGTGTCTTCTCAAAGAATCTGTGTAAAATAAATTGCGAGGAATTCAAATTAATGTAAAAAAGCAGTATAACTTTCATGACGAATCCAATTTGAATAGTTGTATTTTTCCATGACCTAATTTTATGACCCCGTTCAGTCTTTGAGTCTCTCACTACACTACAGATACAGAATTATTCCGTTCACGCACGCCAGATGAAATTTTCTCTAAAACAAGTAGGAAATGTATTAATTAGCAAGTTTCCAAAGACAATAGGAGTAGCACTTTGGTCGACACACACTAATTAAAGCCGGAAGGTATTTTCAGTTTCATTTTCATTTCCAACTTAAAAGAAGAAACAAAACAACTCGGAGCTCTCAAGCTAGACTGGATTCAACGAAGAGCTTCCGTTTCGCCTTCATTTCCGACCACACTCTTCTTCTCTCCATTCAAATAATTGTAAAATAATCTGACAAATACCTCCAGGGGATGACAAAAGGAATTTCAGCAGGCAACAGACAAGGAAGCCTAGGTTTATGAAATAGCACATTGACATTAGTACTACACTGAATTTTCCTACACCGCACCGGCAATTAGGTTGATTAAATATAAAGCAAAGTAAAGAGTAGCTTGCACTGGCTGTGGCGGTGAAATGAAGAAGTCATATTCATAAAATGCTCTGACATGATGAGATGATCATGACGAAATAGAACACGACGTCTCCATTGAATAAAATGAATCCAGACTGAGTTTGAGCTTTGGAGTTCAGTTCTTTTATTCTGAGGACATGGACGGATTTAAAATGAAATGAAAGGGCTAAATTCTTTTCAAATTGTAATAACAAGGCCCAAGCTCAACACCTGTCCACTACTTTGCAAATTCAGAATGATGAATTGAACTAAAATAATAGGTAGAGCAGAGCCAGTGTTAAAAGAGTTGAAGGAATTTCTACTCAGCAAAAGCATGGGAATTATTTTCATTATTCTTGGCTGGCATGGCTTGGGGAAAGGAGCCCATGTCCATGTGTAATGTAATGCACATGAAAGAAGTCTCCTTGTTATCCTTCCTTGTTAACATTTATAATATTTCACGGAGCTGTTAACAAGGGCTACGGAATGGTAATTGTATCTCATCTGTCGACAAAATACCTTGACATGACATGCATGCCTGAGCACAGCACAGCACAAAGCTAACCCTTTGCGTTCCTCCGAATACATAAACAAAATTATTGACTTTTACGTTATTCCCTCATATCTTTTTCAGCTCATATCTTTTTTGGGTTCGCTTGGATAGGTTTTGACTTTTGAGATGTTTTGACGCAAAAGTTTGCAACTTTTTCCTTTGTCGTCTAAAATTAGATTTCAAAATATTCTAGAATTATGACACGGCTGATAATGTCAATTGTAAATAGCATTTGCGCAATACACCCACATTTGTGAATTCGACAGTGAGGATAGGCTCATTAGTGAAGAAAGCAAAACATTTTTCTGGAGAATGTTCTATTTTTGTTAGAATTAGAATAACATTTTCAGAGACGGATAGACTCTACGTCGCAACGCAATTGGCGTTATTTGGATCAAATATCAAATGATTTTGGCATAGCCATTCAAGTCAAAATAAAGTATGAAATATTACATCAGTAGGTCTTATTGCGTATTAAAAAATATAGATATATCCTAGTGCCATAAAAATTTGTGTCCCCAGGACTCATGCACATTGTCAGCCAGCCGTATTCAGTGAATGCCAACTCTTTTTTTAAATTTTGCGAATGACAAACTACTAGATAATCAATGATTCGTGCCTAATCAGTGTCGTCTTCAAGTAATTTTTAATGCTATGTAATATCACATAATAGATTGAAAAACCTTGATATTCTGAGAGGGTCATCTATTAAAAATTTAGTGAGGTGCCTTTCTGGGAAACTTTAGCCGGAGCGGCGGCATGCACAGAACGTGTAGTTCACTAATGAGTGCACGGCGATTTTCAATTCCTAAACAACCCATACTGCACGACGTTTCGGCTTAACTTGTGCTATCCTTATGCATGGGTGAAACAAAGGCCCTATTAGTAACTAAAAGATCGACTTCACCTTTGTCGGAAAATATCTTGGCTCCCGAATGCTTAGTCATGAACAACACAACAAACTCCTCAATCTTTGTCAATGTCTTGTGTGCCTAAGTCTGGGACTGAGTATAATTAATAAACTAGATCAAAGTACATATATATATATGAGCAGATTTAGGCGAATCTCTTAAAATTATTAAAATACTCTGGTATTGGAAGATGCTTCAAAAGTAAAGGTAAGTAGTTTGACCAGCCAGACAGGCTAAGCAGCAGCAAAAATGATTGACAGGTTGGAATAAAAAATGTGGCTAAATTGTGTACGGCTATCTGGCTAATGCATTCGCCATATCATTCTCGGTGTAAAGGGATCTGTCACTAACTCTTCATAAATTACTTGGCTCTTCGTCTCATATATCAAATGACATTTTTGAAAAGCTCTAGTTCAAATTCAAATGCAAAGAATAAACGAGGCAACTAAACATAAGTCCTCCAATAATCAAGCGAGTCGAGTCAAGTGGATTTTGGATTCATTTATCTTGATCTGCACACCTTGAACTAAACTCAGATCACATCCACAACTTAAAAACATGTTTATGTCGGTCAAGGGATCAGTCATGAGTCACACACACACTTGTTCATCCTTTGCATAATTTGATTCATTCTAATGTTCGTCGGACAGGTGAAGTCCACTGGAGCCATGCCAGATTAGACATAAAGAAAAGAATATTTTTATTATAGTGCCATTTGAATGAGAAGATTGGTTATACCACACCGTCATCATTTTATTAATCAACTCTTGTCCACTTGAAAATTATTTATCAATCCCTGGCATCACCAATTGGCTGGAGACGGAGGCAGACGTGAGCCGGGATCGTGGGTGCCAAGTGCCGGGGCGAGGATGGAATTAATTCTTAAATGAGTCCTGGCCTGGGTGCGACAGGTAGAATTATCATCTCTGATATCTTCAAAATATAATACCAATTAAAGTGTTTTGCATTTGCAGAGCAGCAGGACGAGCAATTAAAAAAAGTAAAAACTAATTGCGTCCGGCGGAGCTGGTCATTGTAAATTTAGATTATGACGTGCTCAGGCGCCAAATCAATTTGAGTGTCCAGCCGTGAGATGACCACCTTAGTGTGAGATTACGTAATCCTCGCAAAAATTAGAATAATGAGTAATCCCATTGTTGTTGCAAAGTACTAGCCAGTCTGTATTCTACTTTTCTTTTGCCACTTCTGTAATGTAAGCAGCATAGCAAAGGTCATCATGGGCAAAGCCCAATTGAAAAAAAAACTAACACCTCCGTTCAATCTTTAACTACACATGTGAGGTGAGTTCACAATTGAAATGATGGATTGGTCGTGTTGCCTTTATTTGCTGAAGGCTGCTGGCCGGCATGGCGCCATGCTAACATTGTCCCTCACATATTGTGAATCTGAGAATATTGAGAGTAGGAAAGGAGCGTGAGTTGTGTTGTGTATGCCTTTCGGCTTAATAACTCCTGAGTCACTTGACTTGATCAGTCAAAGTGATTATGCCCCGAGTGGTAATCCGTCCACAATTGATGAGCCAAACGCAAACGCCCACGCTTCATAAATACGATGCTGGCTCTTCTTTAAGCTTATTCATACTTATGTGGGAAAATGACAGAATTAGTTAGTAGAACAAGCAGAGCTGTGAAATTGTGTGCAACAAGGGGAAAATGTCTGCCTGACTAATTTTCTGCTTTATGTTTTTGTATTTTTTGGCCTTAAGCTGCGAATTTCACGCGACTTGCCCCCATGAACCTAATTTTGGTTGCCCTTGCTCTGAATGATTTGGAAAAAAATAGGATGAGAGCATTCAATTTGTTCCTTGATTTTTTCTTCTAATAATTTCACTTCAAGTGAGAATTTCTCTTGCTTGACCCAAGAGACCCTTTTTTCCTCGAATGTTTTGTATGATCCAATAACTCGTCTCGTCCGTGGTGTACTCCCATTTATTTTTCGTCTGTGTCTGTCTGCCCTGTGCTTTACTGTACTGTATTGGGAGGTGAATTGATCTTTATGCATCAGATCTTGTCTGTACTGTACTTGTAGTGTGCAATGCAATGCAATCTGGTACACTACAAGTACACATAATCTTCCTGGGAGTCTGAGGTAATCCTAGTCATTTAAATAGGCGTGGAATTCCCTAGTCCGTGGTTAAAGGCTTTCCGGGAATACACTACAAGTACATAATCTTCCTGGGAGTCTGAGGTAATCCTAGTCATTTAAATAGGCGTGGAATTCCCTAGTCCGTGGTTAAAGGCTTTCCGGGACCATAAAATGATTTAGGGATTTTACACTGCACTACAATTTTTATGTAAGGCTAGGCTGGCTAAGGCATCTCTTCTCTTCCCAGAGTTCCACCCATATAAGGCCCAATTTTTAAGACTGAGCCGTTCGCTAAAATAAATGGCCCAACTTGTGAAATCAATTAATGGAAGATTTGGTGTTCAAATAATAGCTTAGAGTGAAGTGGCCCCCCAACTTGTGCAAATTTTGCGATGCATCCCTCCGAGATCATCTAATTTGCAATCAAAAATGTCCGACTGCGAATTGTTCTGCCTTGTCAAGAAAGTCTAGAAATTGAGTTTACCTCTTGAGATAATTTATAACCTGTTTGGTTTGACCAGACATAAAAATTAGAAGAAAAGACGGCAAAATGCAATTAATGTCAGGTACGGTACGGTAGGATTGTGATTCGGTGGATCAGAAACATTTATTACAAAAACACAACATGATTCCAAATTCCTTGAACAAGTGCCTGTGTGGCAGACTCCACCTTGTTCCTTATGCATAAATTTGGAATAAATCAATTTTAAAATTAATTCCCAATTTGCACGCAATCACGACAATTTATTTATTGGCGTTGAAGTGAAGACGGAGACGAATCATCTTATTAGCTCATGCTCGTGTCTTATTTTTGCTGGACTTTAAAAATTCTTTGACTCTATTTTTGTGGGCGTCGATTTTCTCGACGCACGCAATCGGTAAAGCACCGATTGTTCTTTGAGGATGTGTCGGTCCTAATTTCATGGTTTTAAATCCTTGGCTTGGTCATAGGTTTCCTTAATTTATTTCTATTTGCATTTAAGAAATATGCGTGCATTAAACAATAAAATTTGACTTAAAAGGACTCGGTTGCGTGTGATGCGATCCCAATAATACCTTACAATGACAAGGAAGGAAGATTTTCACGACTTTTGACTTTTCCAACTTAATATGTAAATTAGAGGGCCACGAGAACCGCACACGAGTTCATTTCACTTCTCCAAATTTGGACGCCCATTGCAGCCAGCATTGGATTACCTTACCCGTGCATGTTTAATTGTCATGTTTAATAGCAACTATTTATTATTAGAGGAGTGAAGGAATCTCACCTAAGCACAACCCACAAGCAAACTGGCTGTTGTTTTAATTTTGATTCATTTTAATGTGAGAAAAGAAGAGCCTAGCATTGCCTTAGCCTTAGCGTTCGAGTCCCATTTACAAAATCCAGCATTGCACTAAAGACTTGAGGCTAAAATATTCATATAAAGGGTGAATTATGGGTTTTCCAACTCAAGTGTGGCTTCCCAACACGTGCGGCCCTTTAAACTCCCATTAATTTTCGGTGGAGGTGTTAGAAATGAAAGGAAACTGTGTGAATTTGCTTCAAAAAGCAAAGAGCATGGACCAAACTAAGCTAATAAACGCAGTGGGCGAGGAGACGGGGAGCAGTAATGTAATTATGACCATACTTGGAGTCTGTTTTGTAGTGAATCACTAATTTTTCTGAGTTAAATAATGAATAAAATCTTAAACATTTTGACTTTATGAGTTTTGGGGAAGGATGGCCTCTGGGCTACTGTAATTTTACAAGATTTGTGCTCGGCTAACTAAAATATTCTCAAAAAATAGAATGCCATGTCCCAAAAATTCGAATTGAACTCAACGTTTATTATTAGACGGACGACTGCATTACGACAATAGCCCCGGCATGGCACATATAAATTGTTTATTAAATGTGTCAATTTATTTACCAAAATTTAGCCAGGGGCAAATCATCCGCATCAAGCAGGCAGAGATAGATTTTGAGATATCACCAAAAAAGGAAAGGACAGGTGAATAATGACAATAAGATTGTAAAATGTAAACAAAATCCTAGCTTTGCTTTGATAGCGTCAGAGAAATAAAAAAGAATGATAGACAGCAAGCAATACCTGACCTGATATTAGCAATCGCAGTTGCAATTCTCATTCCATTACTGTTGCTCTTGCTGATTGGCTGATGACTCATTGTTAAATGAGTGGCCAGTTCGGACGGACGGACATCTAACCCACATACCCTTTTTTGGCGGAGGTGGATAAATTCCAAACCATCAAAAGTGAAACTGAAGATGAATTGCGAAAAGCAAAGCGGCTAATGGAAGAAATGGGATTTGCAAAAAGCCAATTATTATTTGCAGGCTTAGCAGCTCGGCTAAAAGGGTAAACCAGATTCCTTTACTTTGCTCAAAAGATTGCGAAATGTGGTCAAGCCTCATTCCTCCATATGATTAATTTGCCAATTTTTGCAGAAAATTTGTGTAGTCCTTCTGGCCATCTCGTTAGCCCGGTTTCTTACATGATTGCTAATTATAATGGGAAATTGATGAATGTGTCTACTTTACTTGCTCGCGAATAAGATTAACTAGCTAATCAGACGTGACAGATTACAATTGTCAGTTGAGGAGTTATGGCGGGTTCCACTTTTTAAGGATTTGCATACCGGAGCTGTGCATAATTTGATGACGCATTGGCAATCTCGATGAACGATGTTCAAAAGCGTTCATGCCAATTATTTGAAGGCGTGAAGACATTATTCTCGTCATGGTAAGGTATAAAAATATAATTTTTGCGAATTGTACCAATGAGCATTCAAGGTCTAACCCAGGTCAGCCGCTATGAGTCTACATGCTGATTTATTCGGAATTTTTTGATTAATTGCATTGGCATCATGGAAAACTTTCGTAGTTTTGTTATTTCACACGTATAATCCGAAACAATGGGATATATTTTATGAATAATTTTTATTGCGTCATTTCTGGCTAGATTTTTATACTTATTTTCACTGGAATATTTTAAGATCTCGTGCCAAGTAAAATTTGCATTCACTGCAGAATATTCATTCAAAACTAAAGCCCTCCGATACTACAAAATTTTTGTAAGCCGAGCCGACATTCGTTACCGCCAATTAGCATATTAAGCAATAACCCTTTGGCCAGGTCACACAGAAGCCGGCTAATCAGGCAACCTAACCATCCGTCAAAATTTATTTTGAAGAGAGTATAAAATTTACCAATTATTATTCCAAAACAAGGGGTCGACTCATTAAGAGATGATTTACTGCTAATCTCCACGCGTACGCGTTGCTCATAATTCCTTGACCGAATTTGAATGAGGAAATCTTCACAATTGGCAACTCTGAACCTATGCAGGCACGAACGCACGGTTCTCTTAAATGATATTCAGGTCAGGGTGGTCAAAGAAAATTGCGACAGCTACAAAGGTTAATTTCAATTCTAATACAACTAAATTTGGAGAAACACCCTGTGCTAATGCCCATTATGCAAATTTCAAATTGCATTAGTAGGAATAGGAGTCAAGATTCGAGTCAAGTCCCAATTTTCAATCAAGCCAAGACAATAGTTGTCTTCCAGGAGAGAATGAGAAATAAACCACAGAACATCCTTGAACGGAGATAATTTCCGCACCGTAGCATAGTGTAGAAACTCGTCTCGTCTAAATTTTCTCATGCAAAGATAATGCACTAACGTAAGGAAACCTAACAATATTATGTATATTTCCTCTGATGTTGACATCATGCCATGGCAAGAGTCTATTCCGCCTTGTACGTAATACTTTAATAGAGCCGTAAACAGATAATAATGAAGATAATAGGCACGAGTGAGGTAGGGCCAAGAAGTATATTTGGTAATCAGGTTAACTGTATTAGGACTAATCTTGTTAATGTCACTCCGTCTCTCCTGTCTTTCTTAATTAGAGATTCACTTGAACAGATGTCTTGCCTTGCCTACGGTCCTGGTTTTGAATTGTGAATTGTGATGTTGGATGTTTCCATGAACATTTCCGCTTTAAGGTTAACTGTATTAGGACTAATCTTGTTAATGTCACTCCGTCTCTCCTGCCTTTCTTAATTAGAGATCCACTTGAACAGATGTCTTGCCTTGCCTACGGTCCTGGTTTTGAATTGTGAATTGTGATGTTGGATGTTTCCATGAACATTTCCGCTTTCCTGTTCCTTATTGTCAGGCTCTGTGCTACGCTTGAGTACATCCACCTGACTCCATGTCCAAATTCAAAACTTGAGCTATTCTATTTATGGATGGTCCAATATTAATTTTGAGCCCAAAGAAAGCAAATTGTGATATTTAGAATTATTTCTGCTTCGACCCAGTGAAACTCAAGTGATCATCAGTCAAGCAGCAATTTAATATCAAATATCTGAGTAAGCCCTGCCAGAAATTACATTAGTTGATAATAAGTCTAGAAAATTCCAAGCACGACTGACCTCCGCCATATGTGACCTAGTTTTAGTCGAACTTTGTCAATTTTGATAATGCAGGTATAGTGCAAAGGCAAACTTTGACGTTTCTGTGCACTCTCAGGTTATTCCCAAAAGTGCTGGCAAGGCCACAGGCGATTTGTTTTAAGTGCTGCATTTTAATTGCAATCTGAAAATTAGAATCAGACGGACTTCAAACCCGAATCTTTGTTCAATTATTCCAGTCTTCATTAATTTAGTGGCAAACTGCAGAGCTTGCATTTTATCCATACCGGCACAGTACAGTACGTCTAAAGTAATTACAGAATTGTGTACATTACTCGAGATGTTCAGGTTCTGACAGAATGCATGTTTAATAACTATTCTGCAGTTTGCAGTTTCTCATAACATGTGGCTGCCAGGCCAGGGAGAAAGCAGTTTAGCCAATGCTTTCTCCTTACTGGTCTTCCTTATTTCAGCTCATGTTTCACTTGTGCTTTCGGTTGGAAATAAGATAAATAGAGAAAATTACATAAGTTAATGTTTGTCCTTACATATGGGGAATCTTTTGTAAAAAGCAGTGAGTTGCTTGTACATAAATAAACTGACATTCAATCTTTTTCTACAGAAGAATTTGATCTTCAAATCCCAGAGATGAGAATGGCAAAGAACAATCACCAATTTCCACTTTTACTTACTCCCGATCATAATCAATTTAACCTAATTCTTATCATCTCGTTCTTTTGCTTAGTAGGTCGAACTCTAACTATATCATCTTCTAAGCGAACTAAAATTCCATTACCTTATTTAGCTCAAATCAGATATGCACTAAAATACTCGTTCTTTTGCTTAGCAGGTCGAACTCTAACTATATCATCTTCTAAGCAAACTAAAATTCCATTACCTTATTTAGCTCAAATCAGATATGCACCAAAATGATCACTTCGCTGACTAGACAAAAAAGTAGTACGAGAAATTTTAAGCCCATCTTCGCTTTTCCTTAAGTAGAAAACGGATTAAATTCTGATTGAAAGTGAAAACCTTTTTCCTTTTGGAGCTGAGAAAAATTCTTACATAGAAATATGGTAATGCAATCCAATGCAGTTCAGTTCATGTAGCTAAGGCTCAGATTGGCTTAAATCGACCTACGCCTTTCGTTGCATGTATCCAGGTTTAATTTTCCCATTCCATTTCCTTCTTTTCTTTGCTCTATTCTACTTGTACTTTTCCTGTCGAGTGCGAGTCAAGGAATTGCATTGTTTAATTTTAAAACGAACAAAGTGCAAATGAGGATTTCCCGCCTGGCTCGACCTAAACTTTGAACTTGCGAGTAGCGAGTTGCGAATGTGAAAGCGGAGAAAACTACTAGGAGGATTCATTAATTTTGCATGCATTGAGATTGAATTGAATTTCCTTGCCTTGCCTTGCACTTGAGTCGGTTCTTCTGTTCAGTTTCTGAGGAAGATAAAGTTCATTAATAAGTGCCCCGGCTAAACTAAACTAAACTTTTCCAGGCCAAGGGTGTAAGGCAAGGCAAGGCAAGGAAGAAGAAGAACAAACACAACGAGCGAGCGACGTTTCGTTCATCAATTAAGTGTTTATCATTTAAATGAGGTCACGGAGTTTTCTTATGCGTCTAATTCAAGAGCACGTAAATTCCAAGACCAGAGCGAGACAATCTTGAGAACTCACCCAAGCTGAAGACTAGCTAAATTCAATTAGATGTAATTTACTTGTCGTCGACCTTGTTTTGTGTGCATTAGCACAATGGAGTTGATTGATTTCTGGGAAATTAATTGGGTTGTTTTTTTTTACTATGTAGTAGTGCCTTAAAAAATTCATGAGATTGCCAATTTGGTGAACCCAGCGAGCAAAAATTTGTATAAGACAAGAAATTCCGGTTTATATTAATTTCAGTGTAGAAACTTCCCTTGTGCCACGCCACAACAATCAACAATGCTGACGATTGCTATATTTCAAAAGTTGAAGAAGTCGTCGTATGTACATGAATGGATTTAAATCCAGAACAATGCAAAGGATTCTTACTAGAAAAATCTTCTCAATGATGCGATCTCTGGCAGAAGATGAAGAATAATGGCTTAGTGTTAAATCCGACCACCTGTCAATGTCCTTGTTTGTGAGTCACGTCTTGTTTTGCGTAGGAAGGAAGCTCAGCCAGCTTACATTAGCGTCAATTTAAATTAGGAATTATAAATTGACATGAGTAATAAGTGGAGAAGTGGAATTTCTTGTAAGGCACGAAAAGTCAAAGTCAAGTTGAAACTAGATGGGCATGGACGTCAGTCCTGACGTACGAGTACGAGTGGCTAGGGCTAACGTCAACACTCCATGGAGTGAGACAATTGAAGAGTTGTATTCTATGCATTCTTGTGAGGAGTTAAGTCAATATGAGAATGAGGATTAAGGGCCCTTACGTAAGAAGAAGTAACCAATTGTGTTTCAACGATATCTCAATGAAATATTTACCTTAGGACTTGCGTAGAAAAGATTTTGTATGATTTTACTTCGGAAATGTGAGAAAAATCTACAGATTTAATTAAGTCTCTATTTTGCTCATTACGGGGTTGTGGTAAGAAGGTAAATTTTCGACATCACGGCGGATGTGCTTTGGCCAGGCACTGCTTCAATTTTCCGGACAATGAGAACCCTCACGGGTAACAAGTGCTGTCATTTACACTCAAATCTTCTAAATGAACAAGCGGAACAAAACTTAACAAGTTTGACACTTGAAAGAACATTTTTCTGGCATGACATTACAAAAGTGATCCAATTAAAAAGGAGGTGACAATAACATTAGGGATTTTCTTTTTTTCTGTACTTGCTTTTTGCTTTGACGTTTGAACCGAAAAACCGTTGCACTTTTTCTTAGATCGGCCAAGCTGAATGAATGACAAAAGAGAATATTCTGGGAAGTCCAGACCCAGAGCCAAGTCAAGAGTTGTTCTGATCTGACCTAAGTAAAATTCCATGTCATCCTTTGCAATGAACATGACCATTACTATGACTATTACATTTTGTCAAGATCTGATGCATATCAAAGTGCCCTGGCCCTATTGAGTCTGTCGGTCGAAGCAGGTGAAGGTGACAAAACCCAAAATGATTTTTTCTCACCTTATAATCCTTTGAGATTTGAGCACTATAAATTCACTTTGGAATGGCAGGTTTTAACACTTCTTCAAAAGGGAGGAGAGGCAAGTAATAAAATGGAACTCTAGTCAATTGAATGAAGTGACATTGAAATGCTCTATTGATTTTGGTCATTATAAAGTCTCTGACCAATGCAATACACGATCTCTGGCTTAGGCTTTTGTATCGAATTTCTTAAATGAGTAGAACAGAAGCCGTCAGATTCAAATTATTTAAAGTGGGTCTAATGTCTCAACTACTACTACTGCTACTAGCTACTGGTTGTCCAACGACATTATAAGAAAACTAGATTCAGCTGTCAAGAATCATGTCACGAAAACTCAAAAAGAGATCGAAATATCGAGTTTCAATTCAAACAGAAGAATTCAAAACTTGACTACAAATAATTTCTAATAAAAAGCAGTAAAAGTTGACATCAAATCAAAATACTATTTAGCTAAAAACAGTATATATAGTAAATACGATAAATATAACTACTTAATTGAGAAATTTTATAAATATTCCCGATCAAAATTAAGAATTTTGTTCTAACATAAAGGTTCTACTTTAATTTTAGCACACCTTGTACACAACAGTGAAGATTATGGCTGAAGTGTGCCTCCGTTGATCATTGATCAGCAGCATTTGAGAAAAAAAAAAAGAAAAGCTAATGGACTCGTGGACAACAAAAGAGTTTGGAATGTTACTCCTTTGCAAATGTTCCACAGAGGAGTTATAAAACAACCCTTTGTTTCTTCACGAGATTAGTTGAGCAAGCAAAAGGGAGCTTAATGTCTAATCCTGAATGCTCATGTTATATGATAATCCATTACAACTGAGGACATGTGTTAAAGATACAAAGTTTTATGGGCAAACTAAAATCTTGCCTCTAGAGTAATCAGCATTAGAATTACTTTTCGTGGCATTAACACATAGACTCTGTAGTTAATTAAGCAGGCAGGGTGTAAATTGCTCATGTAGAATGTTTTTATGAAAGTGGACCTCATTCCTCATCAGCAGTCAAAATCACAACTTTAAACTACATCCTCCCGTCCTTCCTTACACATTGTATTAAGAACAAGACGATAAAAAAGTGATAAGGGTTGTTAATATATACAATTCGGAGCAGGACTGCGTCTGCCAGTGATAAACTCCCAAACTCATTAAATCCATTTTGCTTTTGCTGAATGAAATAGGTAAACTTTTGCAATGTGTATGTGTCGGTGTGACTGAAAGTTTGCATCAAAGAGAAAGTCGGGAACAGAAGACGAACGGTAATGATGTTGCCAGCCACAATAGAATACCCGCACTGCCTACCAGCTGAGCTGAGCAATGAGCACTGCACTAATGTACGAGTAAAGTAGAGTAGAGGGTGATGGGATGTAAAAGTGGCTAAATAAAATGAAATCATCCTTCCTCTTGATGAGACAAAACACTCAGTTTGTGTCTTCTCCTTTGTTTTTGTTTCACAAAACACAACATTCATTCATGAGAGTAATTAAGCTACACATTTGTTAATGCTTTGCCTGTCTCTCTTATCACACCAATCTGGCAGGCATGACCATGTGTCTCATCAAAATAGTGCTGTTTCTATTCTGCTTCTTCTTCATCACGTTTGCACAAAGTATAATCANTTTGTTAATGCTTTGCCTGTCTCTCTTATCACACCAATCTGGCAGGCATGACCATGTGTCTCATCAAAATAGTGCTGTTTCTATTCTGCTTCTTCTTCATCACGTTTGCACAAAGTATAATCAAAATTACTACAGTTTTTGTAGTGATTTTGGTTATTCGCATACATCTCTCATCTCACATTTCTTTAGTCCAGCACTTGCACTCATCGTCAGTTCATTTCTAAGGAAAATAGGATGGGGCGCGTTATATTTTTATTAGTTTTGGCTTTTCTTTACGCCAGTAATTATAGAATACAAGCTTAACCTTCTCTGTCCATTAAATTTACAATTGATTTTAAATGAAAACAAATATGAGAGGAAAGGCCATATCTTAAAATAATCAAAGAAAGGGGAACAAATAAATTTTAGAACACGGAATTGCACTCGTAATTACAAATTTCATAATTAAAATTTACGCTTATTCAATGCAATTCTCATTTTCAAATAAATGTATTATGCCAGTCCTAACTTATAGCTAGTATTACGAGGTTCTGCGCTATAAAATTAAAAGGAATTTTTATTTGAATTTATACGTTGTGTTGTATGCAAGAAACCGGGCAAGATCAATTTGCCTTAGGTCACAGTATACACAACGGAAGAAAGCTTGGGGCAGAAGTAGAGGTGATTCAGAGCAGGTCAACCTCATAACTAATGTAAGGCGCCTAGCTCTAGTCTTCATAACCCTAACATGACAGTCTACCCTGCTGTTTTGCCCTTGTTCTCAAATTCCTCATTATTTAACCATTTCATTCATATTTGTCTTAATATAATCATAAATCACTCTCCCGTCCCTTGTTAACCCTTCACTCTGGGCTTTCACCCTTGGGATCGACACTATCAAATAAAACAAAATCCAGTTGATTACATTAATAATGAATGAGGAGCAATTATTAGCCTTGAGCGACTGCACAAAATAAAATTTGTTCTCCACATGCAAACACTAGGGGGAAATTTATTTATTGGTTGAAAAATATTATTGACTCACTTTGTAATAATATGAATACGAGTCTTAAAATCCTAATCATTTTCAAGGGTCAAGACAAGACCAGTCCAGTCTGGAAAGAATGAGTTTTCATTTTCCTATATATCTGCTGTACAAGTTTTTGTACATTAATTTACCCGGACAGAACGAAGACTCCCAGGAGGGAAATGATGTGAAGTTCTTGTGCTCATTGTTGCTTTTTACAAGACTCGGGCC
>WJEZ01000485.1:0-27516 GCA_009869925.1 Thalassaphorura encarpata
CACCTTCGATACAACATCGAAGATGATGAATGGCAATATCGAGGACCTCCATCCGTTGCTTTTATTCAAACTCAAAAGAATGGTCCTGTTGTGACTTATTCGACCAAGCTTGATAATTATTATTTTAACGACTTTGGCATTCTTTTCCAATCTTGCAAAGCGTCGTTAGAAAATATTCTTGTCACGGAGCTTGGGAAGCGGAATAATCTGCAAGCTGTTTTTAGAACTAAGGTCGAAGTTTTCCACGAAGACAAGAAAGATACTATCCAAAGAACAAGCACCCGAGTTTTGACGAGACCTGAAATGATACAAAGTCTTCTTGCCACCCAGGAAGAGATTATGGCTGACTCTGTGACCATTCACCCAACCAAATTGGTCTGGTGCTTAGGTCGCGTGTTGGAATTTGAAATTGATATATGTCCATTTAAGACTCAATTTATTTGTAGCTTCTCGGAGCTTCCTACGCTATTGGCCAGGAAACAAAATACCTTACTTAATATAAAAAATAATATTTTCGGCCAAAACGGAGAACACTTGAAAAGTTTTGTCTGGTGTGTCCTAGCACACCCTCATTTTGACGTCATCTACAGGGGAAAAGGATACAAGAAGAGACGGGCCAACCACTCCCGACACGTTTACATGTACCGAAAACGCGTCTCGGAACTAAATCTGGAGGGGCTATCTTTTCCGGTTAAAATTAAAGAAATTTCAAAATTCGAGGAACAAAATCCAAAAATTGGAATTACAGTAATCGAGTTTCTATACGACATTGGAGCCGACAAACGAGAACTTGTCTATGTAAACACTCAAAAGGAGATAAAAAAAAGATGCGTACTTCGATATGCATGTCCGGAAGATCGAGAAATCAAAGTTGATTTACTACTTATACGCCGGGAAGGACTCTTGCCACATTATGTTCTAATTGAAGATTTGGTCCGCCTGCTCCAACCTAATAGAAGCTTGAAAAAATCAGGAATTTGTCGAGAATGTTTTACTCTCTTCAGAACCCAAAAGGAAGCAGATAAACATCAATTTCAATACTGCAAATTGCTAGAATGAAAGCAATCTGATTTAATTAGTGAAAAGATGCCGCATCCTGCTAGATAAGGCGGATATATAAAAAGTCTCAAAGTGAAAAAGTCTAGACAGTCGAGATTGAAAGGTCGTAGTATCTGCGTCGAGTTAGACCATGTATAAACGATTCGACTATCGAGGAAAAAATTGTTTTAAAATCGAAAAGGAACCTTTCTTCAAACAGGGTTCTACGGAATCATGGAGATTGAAATCATTGGACAACTTTCCCAAAAAGGCAATTGTCAGCGTTCAGAACCTGGCAGAAGCAGGATTCTTTTATTTCGGAGAATCTGACATAGTTGCATGCTTCTATTGTGGAATTAAAGTCAACTCGTGGGAGGCAAAAGACGATCCTTGGGTAGGACATGAAACTTTCTCCCCTACCTGCATCTATCTGAAGCTGAATAAACGAAGGCGTTTCCTGCAAAAAATTGAATCTGTTCCTGTGGAGTGTGAAATTGACACCTGCACAAGAGCCGAATGTCAGGAAATTGCTCTCAAGATAATTAAACTTAAGAATGAAAGAAAATGCAGAATATGTCTTGACGTGCCCGCCGAGTATATGTATTTGCCCTGTGCACACCTCTCTACATGTTTACATTGCTGTACTACGCAAATGAAATGTCCCATTTGTGTCTGTGATATAGTTTACATCGTTCGGGCATTTGTATAATATTAATGAAGTCGGATGTAGATGTGGTTAACCACACTGTGCCCATTAAGATAAAAATGCCTATAAAATGTCTCACACATTCTTCATATTACTACTTTCCTCCAACTCAGAAGCTCTAAGAACTGCCGCAATAATGTCAACAGTGACCAACCTCGCAAAAACTGGATATAACTGCTTTAAAGTTGAAGCGGGTCCAGCGTTCAAGCATCGAGCAACTGAGTCGTCAAGACTGGAAACATTTGAACATTTTCCAATAAAAGAAATTGTCAATCCACACATTTTAGCAAGAGCCGGATTTTTCTACACGGAGGATCCTGACATAGTGACATGTTTTTATTGCGGGATACGAGTTGGAAATTGGGAAGTTAGCGACGACCCATGGCTAGAACATGCTCTTCACTCGGGAGGATGTGTGTATCTCCGAATGAATAAACATCGACTCCGCCTGACCACTACAGAAATGAACATAGACGAAGACGAGGGGGACACTTGCGAAGATGTGGATTGTAAGAAAAGAAGACTCCAACTGATCCAGCTCCGGGAAGAAAGACGATGTAAAATTTGCTTCGACAAGCCGGCAGAATATATGTATTTGCCATGCTCACATCTGGCATTATGCTTATCTTGTTCAACATCTCAAACTACATGTCCAATTTGCGTTAGTAAAATTGATTATATTGTACGAGTTTTTATGTAAATTGTAGCTTGCAGTTTAATAATCTGAGAATAAAAGGGTCTCAACCCACTATAAATGCCAAACTTTGCTTGATTCTTACTCATTCCAAATTGTGTGTTCAAGTTAAGAACATGTCAGACTATATCCTGAACAGTCAAATTATTAATCACTTAAAGGAGTTGAACTATCTCTTGTTATCTGAAAGCAGTACCACTAAGCGTAGGTGTTTAGATTTTCCTGACTTGTCTTGGTTTCAGCAACGTTTCTGCCCTATATGTGCTACAAGTTTTGCCAACCTCGAAGACTTGGGTCGACATCTTTCCGAGCATTTTAGCTCCGAACAAGTTGGGGGAAGAGAACCACAGATGAAATTTAATGTGGGTCAGCGAGCTATTGACGATTTATTTAAAACATACGAAATGGACTTGGCGGGATTCGATTTTAAAGACGTTGGCGGACTTTTTCAATCAGCTCAGACTTCTGCTTTGCAAGTCTTAAAGGCGGAACTTTTAGCGAGAAAGAACATGCGAGTAATTGTGGCAATTGACGCAGCCTTCACCAGAACGGACGCAGCAAGCGGTGTAGAAGAAGTGCTGGAAGGAAAAGGCATGCCAACTTTTAGATCGACAGATTACATTTTGATGGATCCATCTATGATATCAGAGATTTTACATTCCGCAATGGTAAAAATTAAAGAAGAAGTGGACGAATTTCTTCAGAACGGATCCAACTGGGTACTGAAGCGAATTGGGAGACTTACTTTGAAAATAGCTACGTTTGATACGCTCGGGGGCTCGAGCTATATGGAGTTGCCAACTTTATTAAAAACTAAAACAAAGACACTCCTAAACATAAAAAATGATGTTGTTACAGCAGACGGAGATCACAATAAATGTTTTGTGTGGTCGGTTCTAGCTCACCCGTATTTTGGCGTATTCAACTATGATAATAATAGCGACATGTGCATCCGTTATAGACACGCTCGGAACCCAATTTGGTATAAACAGCATGAGTATAAGTTGAAGTTGTCTGGTCTGAAGTTTCCAATGACAATCGAGCAGATTCCTTACTTTGAACGTCAGAATCCTCAAATTGGAATAACAGTAATTGCATACGAAATCCAGCCTGGAGATTATGACAAAGAAAGCGTGACCGAAATAAGCGCTTACCGTCGAAGAGTGGAATCAGACCTGAAAATTAGGAAACGTTGTGTGCCCAGATATGTCTGTAGCGAGGATAGACCAATCAAAATCGATCTTATGCTCTTAGTAGCTGACACACATGAAGGCAAAGATCGACCAGACCATTTTGTACTTGTTAAAAGCCTCACTAGTTTATTACATAACGCCAAGTATCCAGAAGTAAAAGGAATTTGTAGAAACTGCCTGCAAACATTCCAGCAAACTTGGACATTAAATGAACATAAGAAATATTGCCCAAAGCTTAGGCTACAAAGAACCACGTTTCCGGAACCTGGTCAAAATATATGCAAATTTACCAACTGGAAAAATACTCAGAAAGTCCCATTCATATTTTTTGCAGATTTTGAAAGTATTCTCTGCAAAAACGAGACAAACTTAGGTAAAACTACCCAACTAGAGAAACATAAACCATGTGGATATAGCTGGATTTGCGTTGATCATGAAGGAAATAGATATTCAAGTCAAGTTTATCGCGCAACCGACAATGACGAAGATGTATCCAAACGTTTCCTAACGGAAATTATTAAGGAATGCAAGAAATTACAAGATGTTATGAAGGAGTACACAAAAGCAGCTTATCAAACAATGAAAATGACCGTAGAAACGAAAAAACAAGTCGCAGAAGGGACGTATGGCGATGGGACATGCTGTTTCTGTGCCAAATCACTTGATGATGGAGCTGAGAAGCCACCAGTCTTACACCACGAGCATTTGCCACCATACAACTTTGTGGGAGTTGCCCACAACGCGTGCAATCTATCCGCGAAAATGACGGAAGAAATTCCAGTAGTTTTTCACAATTTTGGCGGCTACGACTGCCATTTTCTATGTCAAGCTGCAAACAAAAGCATTGTCGACGAATTTGAAATAATACCAAAGACGTCAGAAAAATTTTTGACAGTACTCGTCAATAAATTCATTCGATTTTTGGACAGTTATGCCTTCTTCCCACAAAGTTTGGCAGCCTTGGTTGAACAGCTGCCGAGAACTGAAGAAGTGTTCAAACTCCTACACCAAGAATTCAACGGTGAGGGGGATGTTAGCCTCCTTGTGCAAAAACAAGCATATCCATATTCTTACATGGATTCTGTAGAGAGATTTCAAGAAACAGCTCTACCTCCACCGGAAGCCTTTTTCAATGACTTGACAGAACAAGATGTGGACCCTGATGCATACGAAAATCTGAAAAAAGTGTGGGAAAGCTTTAAATTAAAGACGCTTGGTCAGCTGCACAATTTATACGTTCGTACAGACAGTACTCTGTTGGGATGTGTATTTGAAGCGAGTCGAAGGACCATGATGAAACATTACAACCTCGACATTGCGAATTACTATAGTATGCCTATGGTCGCCAAAGATTCGATGCTCAAAAAAACGGGAGTTGAGCTTGAACTTTTTACAGACAGTACTATGTACTGTTGGGTAGAGCAGTTTATCCGCGGCGGACTAGTTGGCGTAGGAAGCTTGCGAGCTGCAGAGGCAAATAACCGCTATATGGGTGAGGAATACAATCCAAAACGCCCAACGTCGTTTATAAAATTCTTAGATGCTGTCAATCTTTATGGTTGGGCTTTATGTCAATATTTACCTGAGAAGAACTACAAATTTGTTGAAGGGAAGGAATTGGAGGACATCTTGCGTGACAGAGAAAAGTTTATTATGCAATTGGGGGACGAAGACAGCACCGGATATATTTTCGAATGTGATTTAGAAATTCCTGATGAGCTCCACGACTATTACAACTGTTTTCCGCCCTGTCCAGTGAAGAGAACTGTAGAGCGGATTGAACTGTCAAATTTTCAACGCAATTTGCTTGAGGGTTCACCATCAGCAACTATGAAAACTCAACGTCTTATTGCAGATCTGCTGCCTAAAAATAATGTTGGGTGCCATTACAGGAACTTAAAGTTGTGGCTTCGGATTGGGTGCAGACTTAAAACCATACATAGGGTCATGAAATTTACGCAAAGTCCTTGGATGAAGCCATTCATCGAGTTTAACACAGAACTCCGCAAGCAAGCTCAAAGCGACATTGAAATAGCATTCTGGAAAGGATTAAATAATTTTTCATTTGGAAAAATGACAGAAAGGCTCCGAGAAAGAACGAACATTATTGCAATACTTGATGACACACGAGGAAAGCGCTACTGTAAGAAGCCGACAGTCCAAGATTTCCAGATTATTCACCCCGACTTGGTTTTCCTTTCAATGAGAAGACTGGCAGTCAGACTATTCAATCCAATCGCCGTCGGCTTTGCTTGTCTCGAACTCTCAAAACTGATAACTTTTGGCTTCCATTACGACTACATGAAGCCTAAATTTGGCAACCTGGCAAGACTATTATATACAGATACGGACAGCTTAGTCTATTTTATTGAGTATCTAAAAAAGGAAGGAGATGCTTATGCAGACTTTGCAAAAGATGGACACAATTTTGACCTCAGCGAATACGACCAGAACCACCCTATCTGGAAACGATTCTACGATCCTACAAACAAGAAAGTTCTAGCAAAAATGAAAGATGAATTTTGCAACTCTGTTGTAACTCATTTTGTGGCGCCGAAGCCGAAGATGTACATTGTACGATACTTAAAGAATGGAGTTGATAAGCTTTCTGGTGCAACTCTCGCCATACCCCAGTTCAAGAAGAAAGCTAAAGGACTTGGAAAGCTGTCGGTGAAGAAGAATTTGCACCAAGACACATATGAGAATGCCCTGCTAGGCAACAGCAACCCGGATGTAGGGATGAAGACTATTCGAAGTTTCAAACATGTAATCAACACATATAACATGCAAAAAAAGTCCGTGTCTGGGCTTGACGTTAAGCGTTTCTGTCTTGATGACTGCGTATCTACTCTGGCATATGGGCATAAGGACATCCCAATGTTCGAATAAGTGTATATAAATATTTAATTATATAAAAACTCTGCCATTTCAAGTTTACTCATTGCTAATAAAACATGTCTGATAATCTGGACTTTGCTATTCAACACCCTAGTCTGATTTCTATATGTGGACCGTCGCAAAGTGGCAAGTCTACCTTTACGTTAGATCTCATCGAAAATCGAGACAAGGTGTTCAGCAAAAACTTGTCTCGCGTAGTTTACGTTTACATAGAAGATCAGCCTCGATTTCACGAGTTGGCAAAAAAAGACAAGGACGTATACTTCACCACAGATATTGATAACATTGACAGCCTTATCATACCAAAAACACTATTAGTATTTGACGACATGCTACTAGAATTTAAGGGTGACAGAAACGAGCTCATCACAATGTGGGCGACGAGGGGCTGTCATCATAGAGACGTCTCCTGTATTGTCATGTTACAAAATGCGTTCGAGCCAAAGTTGAGAGTTGTTAGTATAAATAGCAATTATCTAGCATTTTTTAATCAGATACGCGATTGCAGTTCAATAGTCAATTTGGCTAAGCAGTTTTGCCCAAAAAAGTCTGAATATCTTTTGGATGCTTATCAGAGAGCTACTAGTAAACGTTTCGGCTACTTGTGGTTTGATTTTCACCAATTCGGGAATCCAAAATATCGAGTGAGATCTTCCTTATATCCCGAAGATTGTGAGGTTTATGTACCATTATGAGTCTACGATTCCACGAGAACAGAGCATTTCTGGAAGCTCTATCAATTTCTAATTCCGCCAAGAGATTGTCACTTTTAAAAAAAGCAAGCGACGAAGAAATAAAAGTTTTAATAGAGTGCATTTCTAATATACCACGACTGAACTTTCAAGAGCAAGAATTACATTGTCTGAATAAATACAAAGCCACACTAAAGATATTCCAAAGGCAAAACTGGAGAAATCTGACCAAGGCAAAGGAGCTCCTTTTGAAGTATAATTTGGCTCTCGGAAAAATAATTGCCTGCGTTTGCACTCAGCAAGTTGAAGAGGAAATAAACTTTATACTGCAATAATGTCCAGTGTTTGTAAGGTCAATTACACAGGAGCTATATGACAAGATTGTCCAGTTGGGGCTATTAGAAAACAAGCAAGAAGAAACTGGAGAAGTACCAAAAGAAGGTGAAAACAGCATTCAGAAAATTACAAGACTTCTTCCAGAAAATCAGCAGAATCGGGCGGTGAAACTTTTGAGTGCATTATCAAATTCAAAAATATTTTCATGGAAGTCGGACGGAATTATAAATTTCGAAGGTCAAGAAGTTCCTGGAACAAACATAGCCAGCATAAGTCTCCTTAGCCACAGGGACATTACCCGTCGAAGCCTTTAGTGTCCCAGGATTTGACATATTCCTACAAGTCTTAAAGCTAGAAAGTGTTCCTGTGGTTTTATTATCTACACAGGTCCAGGAACTGCTATCCGAGTATAACCACAAATCTTGTCATCCTGCGTCATTGTGGTCGACATATGAAACCATCACTGGAGAAGGTATAAAAGGAGTATCTCTGTCACGGAGTTTGCCAGTTTCAAAGAAAAATACTTCCCGAAATCATCATGTCCAGTTCCAAGATGCTTAAATTCGTAGAAAAGTTTGGAGCTGACTCAATTGATAGTTCGGACTTTTGGAAATCCACACATGTCAAAGTGTGCGGACCAGTTCTTATTCGTCTGGGATATGACTATGAAAATGAAGATATTGTTGTCTATATTATGAAGAAAAATAAGGACTTTTTTCCATCACTGGTTCGTCTGGGATTTTCCAACGCGTTAAAATTTGCGGATTGGGGTGAAAAACTATTAAGCAGAATTGATCAGTCAAAAATAAAATCGTCCGAGTATACGCAAGTCAGCAAAGCAGATTCAGATTTTTGGAATGATTCATATACACTCCAAGAAGAGACGTCTGGAAATTTTCGAGCAAAGCTTGTCAAGCCCGGAGAAACTTACGCATTCTGGATAAACAACGAACGTAAATCTGGGAAATACGCCATCTGGTCTGGACCACAAATTCGATTGGCCAAAGGAACCGCGAGAACAGTCTTCGAATATATACGACAATGTGAAACTGATATCGTCAAATAATACTAAATAAGTTATATTTGTTAAATAAAAATAAGAATGTTTTTTAAAAAGTCAATGAATGTCTCATTTTGCCCCAAATATTTTCTCGAGCCGTCTGCGTGATTATAGATGACACCTTTGCTACTAAAGATAACCAACAAGGTCCTTCACCAACTAATAAGCTAAGCAGGTTCTCATCGGAGTTTGGAAAAAAAGTCCGTTTTGGATTTGACATTAAAGACAAGCGCTTGACCTGAGGTCAAATTTTATTATTTGGACATCTCATTCGCATCACTTTGAAACATTCCTTTATGTAAATCACGGAAAAATTTCTCACATTGCTCCGGAGATTCACGCCAATGTTGCCAGTTTGAATTTTGCATAGCAAAATTTCTTTGTCCGATTCCGGACCCGTTTGCGTCCGCACAGAAAAATGGAAGAGGAAAAAAATATTTGTCATATCACTACCAACATTTTTTGTTGAAACAATTTTTTTGGTAAAGAGGGAATTTGACCTTCAAAATTTTCAATGTCAATTTTATCTGAGTCTGAAACCGCCCTTGACCTTTACCTTGGAGGGTCACTGTTTGACCTTAGGTCAAAATTTGAGGTTTTACTATATACTACTGACTACTGGGTACTGTATCCATAGCAAAATATTCTCTGAGGACATTAGGAAAGGGTCCAACTCTCTCGCCAAAGTCGACGATTCAGCATGTCCCAGTTGGTTTTTTCTCATTTACAAGTCACATGTTGACCTCATGAAAAAGTTGAAGAGGAAAAATATGTCTGTATGATATATATCTACGACTTTTGTTTGGAAGAAAATATGGCTAAAGAGGAAATGGTCCTGATGAAAATTTCAAAGTCCCTTAAATTTTTACAAATTGGCCGACAGCAGTTTTTCGGAATTTCTAGGTCATCTGTTGACCTCACAAAAAAGTTGAAGAGGGAAAACCTTCTTGTATCGTGTATATCTACAACTTTTATTTCGAAGAAAATATGGCTAAAGAGGGAATGGCTCCGATGAAAATGTCGAAGTCCGACATCAATCTGTCGGCCAACTTTTGAATTTTACAAGTTGGCCGACAGATCGGTTTTTTTGAATTTTGGGGGTCAAGGACTGCTCCGATTGAAAAATTTCGAATTCACCCCACGCGTTTTTTATATGGCGGAATTTAATTTTCGAGCCGTTTTTTAATATTACAACTCCATCTACCGATTTCAATTTTGGAATTTTGAGTTCTAGTTGGCCGACACCCAATTTTTCTATTGTTGTGGAATAAATTTTACTCAAAAATAAATGCTCATCACTTTTATTGATCTAAAATTTTACAATGAAGATTCTCCCCCAAATGTGGCGTAACTTTCTTGCATTTCGCCAAATTCCACAATCTCCAATAAATTCAATTGTTGTCTTGATTGTTGGCGACGTTTGATCCAGAACAGCAGCCCCACAATGGTTAATACTATAACAAAGGCGCAGTCAATATTTAAATTTGTATGAGTCAGTCTGAAAAACTCACCAGCACATACAACAAGTAGGACCATCCAAATGGAAATTTCGCCCCTTTGAGGGGGTTCTGGGGGACAAAAAAGTTCAGAATGAATGACCTCATCATAGTCAGACTGGTTAAAGGAGTGGTCAGCTGAACATTTTCCACCATGATGGAATTTGACCAAATAAACACATCCGCCCTTGATGCAAGCATGACATTCCTCATTATTGTCGCAGATATCTATTAGAAAAATCAAATGGTTTTTGGAACTAATGAATTTAGAGTATTTAAGTTACCCATAGTTGAGTTTGAGGAGTAGATGAGATATTTTCAAATAATTTCTTCTGTTGAATTTTGAATCCAGTTGTAGTTCGTGATGTTAATTTAATTAGGTCCAACTTTAACTTTTAATTTGCCCCAATCCATGTACGTGACGTTACAGAATTTCTTCAAGTCAAAAATATGCAGACTTTGCAATTAAATATAAAAATTTTAGTTCCCATAATGTTAAAGATTTTCACAAGATTTATTGATCACACACACCCTTTTCTCGTCTCTTAAGTCAAATTAATTTAATAAAATACCATGTTTACCTCAAAAGTTTTGTTATTTGTGCTAATAGTTAAGTATATCAGCAGCCGCTCTACTCCACTTGGTGAGATAAATTACTATTAGTAATAAATTAACCATTTTATTCATAGATATTATTATTAGATTGCATTTCCCAACGTGATTGTGCGACATGTATCAGCTCAAGCTGTGTCTTTATGACCTTAAAGTTCCACTCCAAAAACACCTTCTGTTTCCCTCCACATTTACCTATTCCCAAAAATCTGATTAAGTATGTGGAAAAAAAGTTCGTTGGACTTGAAGAGTGTGTGTCAACCCAAACCACTCCCTTGACATCTACAACAATTTCACCATCCCAAGCACTACCCTTGTCACCTACACCTGACCTCGCTAAACCAAACATCTCATCTCGCGCACCTCTCTTGTCAGTTACATTTAAACCGCCCACAATTATACCATCTCGCTCGTCAACTACAGAGGAAATGGACATTGTGTGGGTATCATCTCCTGAACAGCCCTTGTCAGCTACGACAAGTACAAGAGCGAAGCCTTTGAACGCCAAAACATTTGAGGAGCCCTTGTCAAATTTGACTGCAGCCACTGTCTGGATTATTGTAGACGAATACGAAGCTTTATCCGGATCAGTTGCTAATCATAGTGTAAGTGCAGTGGAATCGTCGGCAGAATTTTCCACTTCAATTTTATCTATATTTAACATTACAAGTTTGGAATCAAGTAATTCATCTGCCCCAGAGCTTCCACTTGTCAAACTTGACCTCGACAGCAGAATTTTCCTCTTCAGTTTTATCTATCAATATTACAAGATTTGAATCAAATAATTCATCTGCCTCAGAGCTTCCCTTGTCAAACTTGACATCAACACCAGGAGACCAGAGCATAAGCAGAGACGCGCCTGGAGTTTTAGATAATGGCACATCCGGCCAATCTACTCCAGATACCGTGTCAAACGTGACCACAATGTGCCAAAAAGGATCTCCAGACAATGGACCATGGGCAGGTGGCATCTTTTTACCCGGTAAGATTGCAAATAATAATTGCTCATTAAGTTCATTGTTCTGATTAGTGCCAAAACTAATCTTAAAATTATTATTAATTAGTCGGATTGGGAGTGATTTTGACACTTGTCATGACCGCAGCATCCTTTTGGCTTGGCTGGAGATTTGGCAAAAATGCAAAAGAGAATGTGGAGCTCCCTGTTCTTAAAAATTTTGTGGTTTAGTTTACATCTTATTATCCCCATCATTGTTACTAATTAATTTGGATTAATTGATTAGAATAAATACATTCGCGCTAATTTTACCCTATATAAACTCAGAATATTTTCATTACTTCACACACACACACACGTACCCATTTATATAATTGCAGAGTCTGTTTAATTGTCACCCTTCACCATGCAAGTTTTCGGTCACATACGCCACGGTGAGATCCAACTGAAATTTCTCACGAAATTACAAAATACTTTCGCCATCCGCATGTGGCATGAAGTCGATATGACCATTTTAAATCCCTATTTGTCAAATATCATCCACACCTACAATCCAAATTTTGAGGGTCACGCAGCCGCCGTCCCCTTAGAAGCTGCACCAGGTTCCTGGGACGTACGAGCCATAACTGGGGAAAGAAACACTCAACTTGGAGTTGAGTATAAAGTTGATTGGGGACAGGGGTAAGTAACAGTTAAATTTCAATTTTACCTGTATGATTTAGCACATGCGAGTCAAATATAATAAATGTGATCAAGTCCAATATTTAATTTGAACGTATAATTTTGTCTCAGATTTGCTGAGAGTTGGGAGCCCGTGGAGAATTTGAATTGCCCACAACGCCTACAAAATTTCCAAGAAACGAGTTTTATTGCAGCTTGCAATATTTTACTCATCCCGATTCCAATTCCTCCACCAGTTCCAATTGTTTTGGTGGACCTGGCTGCTGAGGAAGATCAAGTCGACGATATGGACTTGGGTCTGGACTTCAACGACATTCTACGCTGGGTGGACAACAATTTGGACTAGATAGTTTTGATTATTTTCAATTCAGGTTTTATTATTTGAATTTGAGAATTGAGATTAAACACGAATAATATATTTGTTGTTCCATTTATTCGCATTGAGTTTTATTTCCATTTTATAGTTAAAAGTAATGTGTTGAGCCCTGTCCTTTTGGTTAATGCTACAGATAGCGCGAACCGGACGTGCCATCCTATGCCAGAATCACAATTGCACACGCACACACATGTTGATTAGTTCTTTAGACTTTAGTTCATGTAGACTGACAGAAGAGAAGTCAAGAGCAGAGGTAGGTAGGAGTACGTACACAAAAATAATTATTGGGATCGGTCTAAGGGTGAGGTGACTAGGGTCGACCAAGGGTATTAGGTCAGGTGGTCAAGAATCCGAGGCCTCAGGCGACCATAGGTCAGGAGGTCAAGTGACGAAGTGTCGGGGGCCCTTGGTCAGGTGGCCAAGGGTCAAAGGTCAAAACGACTGCTGTGATAGGTCCTGCACCTATCTTTGGTCATTAAAATCCTACCTACTACCATGTTATTTGCTATTTGCATATTTGTACTCTATCTGCATCGACCAGCATTAATCAATCTGAGAAAGAAAGGATGTAACTGATTTGATCAGACCACCCGAGCTGACATTTATGGTAAACTGTAACTGTTAGATTCTGATTTTAGTGATAATTCTTCTCCACACAAAACACTATTACAGACTCGAATATAAGGATTGAAATTTGGAATAATAATAAAGTCAACTACTTGGCTGGCTATTGAATTGAGTGTCATGTCATGCTTCGATTTGTCACGTTATAATTAACTTCGAAAACTTCGTGTACAATTTATTTATCCAGAAACCAACCTCTAATCTAAACAATACAATACAATAACAATAAGATTTATTTTAATTTTCTTCCGACGTTGAAATTAAGCCCCTATCACATCTATGCAACTTTCTTGCTTGAAATGTATTTCACGCAACATTTGTCACGTGGAAACGCAACTGCGCAGAATCCCACGCAATTTGCAACACTCTTGCTGCAATATTGCAGAAATAGAGCTCAGAGCACTGGCTATTGAATTGAGTGTCATGTCATGCTTCGATTTGTCACGTTATAATTAACTTCGGAAACTTCGTGTACAATTTATTTATATCCAGAAACCAACCTCTAATCTAAACTGCAATACAATAACAATAAGATTAATTTTAATTTTCTTCCGACGTTGAAATTATATGTGGATGTGGATGATAATTTTGCCTGCATGCTAAATAGAGCGACTGTCGCACTTTCCCATACATTGGGCATGAAACCGGGCTCAATCGAATTTTGTCGTCCATTGCAGTCAGTTGGCATCCACGTTGCTCCAGCCGGAAATATTTATCCAAAATTTAATTTGGTCATCTAATCTGGAAGAAATCTTTCAAACTCATTAACTATGGAGAAACCCGTCGTTTTAGCTCGTGTAAGTATGCATTCAAGTTTTTACATGTTATATTGGAATTTTATTAAATCAAGTCAGGGGAAATGTAAAATAGGCCGGTGGTCAAGGAATCAATGCCGCTAAATTGTATATTAATGCCGTCAACTCTTCATTTTTTATTGTTTTCTGGTCCCGTGCGTTATTGTAGTAAAAAATCTTTGGAATGAACATTTTTTCTAGTAAATCGTGTGGATAGGTAGATAGGTTAATAATTGTATTGACGTATCATTGATTGGCTCAGTTGAAACTTAACAAACTATTTTTGTTTTCCCCCACAGGTAACGAAGATTTTGGGAAGAACTGGGTCACAAGGTCAATGTACCCAAGTTAAGGTGGAGTTCCTCGGAGAGCAAAATCGTCAGATCATCCGAAATGTGAAAGGACCAGTCCGAGAAGGTGACATTCTTACCCTCCTCGAGTCTGAGAGAGAAGCAAGAAGGTTAAGGTGAATCAGTACATCAACTTACATCATTGTCACTTAATTCTTACTCAAAATTTTCCGGATCTATGGATAAGTTTTGAAATAAATTCAGATGTCTGACTAATTTCGATTTTGAAGCATTATTTTAATTTTTATTTTCATGTACTTTGGGATGGAAAATGGAAGATATTTCCTTAATATGATATTTCATATATTTTAGTTAAATTTTTTGAAGATAATTTACGGTTAGTCCATTTTATTGGCAAAAAGACATTCCAGGTGCCGTCAATTGTAGTAGGAATTATAGATTTCGCTGAAATTGACAATATTCACCTCGTAGGGTCACGGCTATAAAAAAGTCAACCACAAATCACGACCTCGCTGCTAATTTTTCCTTCTTCAGAATCTTTTTAGCCGTCTTTTGTTCCATTTCCTCATAGTGCTCAGCGAACATTGCCTTAAGGGCTGGGTAAATCAGGGGAATCCTTGGTAAATCAGTCAGGCGAACTCTCATACTGTCAAAAGCAATTCCAACATTCTTGGCCAGCTCTCCATCAATTTTTGGTAGTCGAGAATAACGTTGACTAAAATGCGTGAGGAGAATAAATTTAGCATTCATCTTTAGACCAATGTCGATTGCTTCACTAGTCGTTGAATGCATTTTGAGTTGTGCCTCATCCTTCAACTCATCTTCCATTGTTGCTTCATGGATAAGGACGTCAGAATTCCGGCCTAGGGTGACTAAATAATCACAAGGCATAGTGTCTCCCGAATAAGTGACTTTCCACCCAGATTCTCCTGTGATTGCAACCCCATAAGCATTTGGACAATGTCGCACACCCACTGTCTCTAATTTACTCAGAGAAACTGTGGAGAGAAAATTTTTGTAAAATGTAGGATCAATACTTCGACTGTTTAACTGAACACTAGTCGCTGGAACGAGTTCATATAAAGATTGAATTTTTTCAAAGCACTTGTGGTAAAGGTGGAGCCAAGTAGAGATTTGCTGTGGGGCGACTAGGTAGACGCGTGTCAAGGGCATATTGTATTTTTGAAACGCAGAGACTCTTGCTTGGAGTAAATTAATTAGACCCAAATGATGATCTGCGTGGAGATGAGAAACATAAATTGCCTTCAGCTTTGTCATGACACGATCTGATTCTTCATCTCCGAAGAATCTCACAATTTGTCCATACGTCCCTTCCCCGCAATCCATTAAGATGGAGGAGTCCTCACTGTTGAGTTTAATTATTTTCGAATTAATAATGCTAAACATTTAGATGAAATAACAATTCAAACCTACTTGATGTCTATCAAAATCCCACTCGTATTCCTGGTTTTGTTTGGAATACATGAACCGGTTCCAAGGAACAAAATCCTGGGAAATTCCTGGTTTTCTACTTTCTTTTGTTTCAGAAATCTCGCCTTGAGATTTTCCAGGGCTTCAGGGAATTCTTCCATCATCATTGTTTCCTTCACATATAAATCTGGATCCAATGGAACCATGGCGGATCTGAAAATGAAATTAAATACATAACGTTGATTTAACTGGGAAAATAATATCGACTATTTTTATAACTCTTTATCGCCTTACGCATCAAGACCAGTCTCTGGCCGAAGAGCATATTTGAGAAGTGTCCGACCCATGAGAAGTGGCAAGCCAATTTTATTCGACAATTCTGCATTAGGGCTTACAACTTTCTTCCGCCGCTTTTCCATCTTCATCGTTTTCTTTTACGTATGGAAAACTCTCTTGCAACAAAGGGAACATTGACTTATCTAAAATATTCAGTTTGTGTTGGACACGATGAACAGCTTCACTTCCCATCCCACCACAAAGATCATTGATGAGAATGTGTTTAGTAGTATCTCGGAACTTTTTCATCCATGCAATATATTTTGGATTCAGAAGGATTTTTGATGGTGTGAAATGGACTACAATATGTGCGACATCAACATCACGGGTTGCAGTGTCTTGATGAGGTGCAAATCTCTCGCTTTCGATCAAACTGTCCAAGTACTCTTCGTTTGGACAATCCATGACTAAATAAAACATAAATGGGTAATTAAATTAATCGTTCTTTCTAAGAATTAGCCAGGCTAGGCTATTATTAACAAGTACCTATAAAAATAGGGCCAGGACAATCTGGACTGCGAACATCTACTGCTTTTACTACATTCCCATTGGGTAACGTCACATCTTCCCCTGCCTTCAATTTACCCAGCAAAGGACCAGCTGGAACACCGAATTCGACACATTTCTCAATAACAAGAGCACCAGGTTTCTCCCTTGGTTTGCAA
This sequence comes from Thalassaphorura encarpata, assembly GCA_009869925.1. Classification (NCBI taxonomy): domain Eukaryota; kingdom Metazoa; phylum Arthropoda; class Collembola; order Poduromorpha; family Onychiuridae; genus Thalassaphorura; species Thalassaphorura encarpata. Next base: position 16,899 of record WJEZ01000485.1, read on the forward strand.
ATGAAACAAATTATATGTTCGTCCAATGGTTCACCGATTGTAAATTCTACTTTGGTTTTCTTTGGATCCAGTGCTGAATTTGAGAGCAAAACAAGTCAAAATTATAAAATATTTGCGCTTCATAATTTATAAAACATGATTTACTTACATTTACCATCCACATCCACAGCGTCATCATGTGTAATTTCTAAATGTCTCTTGCAACCCTTGATAGGCCTATAATAGTCAGTGCTATCAATACTACCTTCACTACTTGAGCTCCTAGCTTCAGAATCTTCGGAGGGATCTGCGGCTTTACGTCGAAGTAAGGGTACATATTCCACTGTCATGATGTGATCTTCGAAATGAGATGTAGAACCGGACACGCAATTCGCTACATGTATATTCAGGTCTCTTAGGACTACAAATCTTCTTGTAGCTTCAAATAAATGCTCCTGCAATATTTACAAAAATCATTTCAAAAACTAAAAGCTTATTTCGTAGAATTTTGAAATTAAATATTACCAGTCCATTGGGGCCGTGTAAAGTGATTGACGGAACTCCAATGTCTTGAACGGTCAATGCAATCCCAGGAAGTCCACCAACTCGGCTCCATTCTTTTGATGTCAGAAAAATGTGCTCTAATTTTGCTAGTTTCATTTTGTGCTCATGGGCAAGGCGTTGAGTTCCTTCCCCACAGTTGAAAAGATATCTATTAAAATATATTAGCTTTTTAACATTTTCCTTTGACATAATTTCAGGTATAATTTACCTTGTTTGATCTGTGAATACATAAAGAGAACTCGGAGATCCCTTTGATCCATTTCCCAAAATTTGAAGTGTAATGAATCCAGCTGGGAATTTTGTCACTCCTTCCCTTTTCTGTTTTCTTGCATTTTTCAACAATGGAATGTGGATTTGCTCTTTTGGCATTTTTACAAGCAAATCGTTTAAACCTTTGGAAGCGTCTTTCTTCGTCTCAACTTTAAACTTGGAGAGTTGTATTTTATGAAATTCTCTCCTCAAAATTAAAAATCCTCTCACAACGTGCTTCATCAACTTGGATCTGCCAAAACCTACAATGGAAAAATCCAATGAACCTGGTTAAGACTATTGCAGTATTTTTCTGTTATATGAAAATAAAAATCGACTACACAATTTTCATAAAGAATATTTCCTACCGAAATTAGTTATACAGCTGCACCAACAAGCTCAAAGCGATATTCTCGTAGCCGAAATGATAATTCCACGAGGAGATACATTTTCAGGGATAATTCTTTTCAACCCAGCTGATTGGACTTTTCCACTTTCTAAGAGAAATTGAACTCTATCAAGAAGAATTAAGTTTTCGGCAATTCCTTGCATAGCCCCTTGCATCATGATGACAGCGCTGACAACTTTCAGCAAATGAGAATTCTAGCACAAAGAAGTAATTATCTCTCGTATGACCTTGTTCTAAAAATTCAATCCGAATGAGAATAATTTCTGACTTGAGTATATAGCTCCAACAGATTCTTTTTATGGATCACATTATCTGTCACAGCCTCACCAGACCAAGAGAACTTTCCATTGGGGCCGAGTGTTTTGTCTAGATATTCTTCAAAAGTTCCAAGATTCCCCTTCGCCCCTTTTCGTCGATTCTTTAGCAGTTTAATATTTTCTGCATAAAAAGTGAAATGAACTCAATAAGTGTTTGCAGAAATGACCCGAGATTGATTTGTCTAAACTGACCTCTTTCCGAATATAATTCTAATAGTCCTCTGTAGAAAACGTTGCAAGTTTCATTTTCCAAATCCACCATAAAAGAAATGGCTGTTCTCTGAGAAGCAATGCGACAAAATGCCTCATTCTGGACAAAAGTAAAATCTTCCTCTAAATTCTCCATTAGAGTACGACTCATTGGGATGTTTCTGAAGGAATCCTGATTCATTTTATGATAACAGCAAGGCACAATGGCCAATGAGGAAAATTTTTGATCTTCCAGAAATAATTTAAGACTCCAAGGGGTTAGGCTACCACAAGCATGTAGCCCAGTGATGCAAATATTTTTATACTTGGACAAATATGGATCCAACTGATTCGAAATATCAGCATTCAATTCTAAATGAACAAATTCCACCCCAGCTTTTGATTTGGCAGAAGCAGAGGCAGAGAGAACCATTTCTGAACTCGCTTCAATTGCAATAACTGGAATATCTTCACAGGCCTCTGCAAGATGAGATGACAAATAACCCTAGAATATTACACGAACGAGTTCAGTTTCTATTTTCAGCCCAAAGCCCAAATCAAAATATGATTTTTTTTACTAAGCCTGATCCGATATCAACGATGGCATCACATCTTTCCGAACTACTGACTTCCCTCACATAATTTGACAAATATGAAACTTCTGCAAACTTCTTCTTGGACCACTTTTTGGGAGTTGTGTCCATATTAAGCTCATCCCTAATGATCTCTTCGCATATCGCTCCGTCACTTAATTTCAATCTGATATAGATATCAGTGAAATTTCGTATGCAAGCTGGCCAATCTGCTGGGCACTCCTAACAATAATCGAATCGAAATGGATTTAGCTCATTGTGCAAATATCTAAGGCAAATGTCATGTCTTACTTTCCACTTATTTAAATCTTGAAAAATTGTTTGTAAAGCAATGGAATCTGACGACTGGAAGAATTGTACAAATTCCTGAGGTATTTTTCCAATGACTGAAGGAAATAGAATCTCCGTCATTTTGAACTGATAGGCCCACTCATATTCTCGAAGAAATCTAACGCTCTCGGCAATATAATTTTGATTCAGAAGAAATTGAGTGTCCCCGTGTGGAATATTCATTTCGGTTTCGGTCGTACGCACGTGGAATTTAGGTGCACTACGATATTCTAAAATCATCATAAAATGGATAACTTTACACTTTACATTAAAATTTCGGTTTTTGACTAATTCGGCTAAATTAAAATGATGTAATTGATATAACTCTAAACTCTAAAGGATTACGATTACGATCATATCGCAGTGCAATTACGAAAAACGACAGACCCTGTCTCTTAGACTGAATAATTTCAAAGATTTTTAAAATTCCTCACCTCTTTTAGTCAATAATACGTCAAAATTTGGAGACTTGTTTTTCAGAAAACTTTCAGAATCGCATCTGTCGATTAAACTCTTATTTCTAACAAATGATGAAAACCTCGAGACAACTTACAGCTACAGCATGTGAAACTAAAAATTAAAACGTGCGGGTTGTGTTCAACTTTACTCTATGAGGTTTTGCGTATCTAATCCATATGCAAATCAACTTGAATCAACTTTTTAGTCATCATTTTATTAAATTACATTAAAAGTTCATTACAAATCCTAGGTCACAGTGTCACAGGGTCAATTTGTAATAAAAAAATTAATAAAAGTCAAATTTAGTACACCTATCTACATCCACGTCACTACTACACATTCGGTCAAAGAAAAACTAAAATTACAAATTATGAATTACGATACGATGTACAAAAAAATTATTACTAAAAATCGAAAAATGTAAATAACATAAAATTATTGGATCCTTCTGCTGCTTCTAAAACTGAGTACCCTAAGCTAGACAGAAGATTTCAACTGCTGCACAGGTCCATAATCCCAAAAATTCGTGGCAATGTCCTTACAATTATCCCCAACGTAAAATTAAATTAAATTCCAATCCTATACTGTACTGTCTGTACTGTATGTAGAAATTCTTAGGAAAAATGAGTTTATCCATGGGTTTGGTCATCCTCAACGAAATCGTAAGCCTTTTCTCGACCAACGCACTCAACATGGGAGACCTGGGGTTCAAATTATATCTCTTTAAATTCAGTTCTTAATAAGAATGGGCTGGAATAAAAAAGCTGACAAATTACCTTATTCCTGAAAACGACACCGTAGAATTTATGTGCATTCTCCAGGAGTTCGGGTCTGAACGTAGTTGTAATGAACTGGGCGTCTCCGGATAGTTCATGAATCATATCAGCTACAGCTTTTCGATGCTGGGAATCCAAGGCCTACGAAAGCAACGAAACAAATTCAAATTTTAAAGTTCTACTTTACAGAGTAATTTTCTTACTTGATCAATTTCGTCGAAGAGGTAGAAAGGTGCTGGGTCACATTTTTGAATGGCAAAAATGAGAGCCAGTGCAACCAAGGATTTTTGACCACCAGATAACTGATTCATCTCCTTCATTTCGGCTGATACGTTCCCACTGAAACTCACTCGAATCCCAACTCCAGTAAATGTATCCGAATTAAAACCTTGAAGAGATGCTCCTTCCTAGAAATAAAAATATGAATTAATTACAATACGTAAATATGATGATGTAAAATTCAACACACCGTTTCTGGAAGTTCAGTTTCCTCCCTATTTCCTGTCTGCATTACCAGCTGTGCATGACCACCAGGAACTAATTTTCCAAAAACTTCTGTAAAATATTTGGTCACTTGGCGGAAAGTGAAAAGAATGGCTTCCGTTTTACGTAGTTCCAAATGATCCATCAGCTCCGTGATTTTGTCATGCCTGAAAATTTTAAATAAACTTAATGGCATATCAATATCCAACGAATGTCTCATATTTTCATAAATCCATACCCAACATCAAGTTCTTCCTTCCTAGCCACCAGTTTTTCTTTTTGATCTGAAAAAGACATGAATTGATCCAGAGCTTTTTTGTTGACGTGAGCATACTGCTTCAACTGTTGATTCGCCTTTTCCAGCTGAGAGTACAATTGTTTTATTCCTGTGTTGTGGAATTTATCAAATGCTTCAGCAGGGATTGAACCCAACTCCCTAATTTTCTTGACACATTCATTTATTTTCTGCTGAAGCGTATTTTGTTTCGTAGCTAATTTTTCTAAATCTTTGGAATCTTCATTAATTTTCTCCTGGATTTCACGCTCTTCTGCCTTGCATCTCTCATGATGTTCTTGGGCGCCTTTAAGCTACGATGAAAATAACGTATATAAGATTCATTGAACTAGAGATCCAGAGTTTTTATCTTGGTCAAACCTTAGACGTTGAGTCACTCAACTTCCTTTCTGCTTGTCCCACGGATTTCTCCAATGATTTAATTTTACTTTCTGCTGCCTTTAGCTCCGATTTGCAATGATCCAACTCACGTTTCCTGTCTTCCACTGAGATTTCTTGTAAGGCCTGAGATAATTCTTCTCGACGCCTGAAAACAATCGAAATTTAATAAAACTCAACTCAAGACAACGAGCAGTCAGATCTCTTTACCTCATGAGATTATTATTAAGTGTATTCTCCAGTTTATTTTTCTCTGCTTCTTTTTGCATTCTCCTTGTGAACGTTTCCTTGTTTTCCTTTGTGAGCTGTCGAATTTGATCCGTCAGAATGTCAACTTCACGCTGATCAGCAACGGATAAGCTAGAAAGAAGATCTTGATGCAACTCAGCTTCAAATCCCTCTTTAGTGGATTGAAGAGCCTCTAGATTTGATTTTAGCTGATTCAATGACCTTTCTTTAGATGCCTTGGAACGATCAATGGAACTTATCTTCTCTTTGCTGAGACGAATGTCTGTTTTCACTTTATCAAAAGTGTCTCTGTTCAAAGAAAAAGCAATCAGATCAGAAATTTATTTATTTTAAATGTTAGAACAAGAAATTGTATCTAAAACTCACTTAATTTTGCTATTTTTCGTCTCATTCTTTTGCATCTCAGCTCCGATTTCCTTGATCTTTTCCTCTACTGTGTACAATTCCTTCTTCAATGCTGACATTTCTTTATCCAACTCCTCCTTTTCCTTTTTCAGGGTTGAACGTCTGTTCTGAATCTCAAGACTGGACCTGGATGTATTGTAGTATCCACCTGAACAAATATAAAAACTCAACGATGATTAAAATCATAAACAATTATCCCTCACAATTGATATCTACCTGTTAAAACGCCCTTGCTCATAACTTTGTCCCCATCCAGAGTGACACAATCAAATCGATGAGTTTTGGCTGTTTTGACAGCTGCCTCCAACTCACGACAAATCAAAGTCTTTCCAAAAATATGTCGTACAGATTTTTCAAATTTTTCTTCATATTTAATGACACGGACCATTTCGATGACATTCTGCAACAAATAGTAGCGATGAATCAACGAATCCTAATCAGTGATGAGTAATTTCTGTACGATAAGACTTACTGGATCTTTAGGATACTGAACATTGGAAACCATGAGTCGATTCAGCGGCATGAAATTCACTTCACCCGGTAACTTTTGTCGATTGAATTCCTTCAAAATCATTGAGCCGATCTCGTCGGTCTCAACGATATGATAATACAATCTAGAAAATTATCAATTTTAATTGTGACAAGGTCACATTTGCGCCATTAGTAATCTTCTAATCTTACCTTTTTCCAGCAGTTACTTCGCAAGCTGTTTGAGTCCCGTCGTCACATCTTATGTTTTCCAGAACAAGTCCGTAGTACCCTTTCACAATATGATCAAAACCTCCACGATTCTTGAATGTTTCCAATACTTGCAAAACACTATTTCTTCCGTTAAAAATCTCACGTCCAGCCATTGATCGAAATTCCCCTTCACATTTGCTCAACTCTTCATTTTTCAGACTGAGACTTTGTTGAAGGTTGCTCTCCTTTTTCCATAGTTCACTAAAAATTGAAAGTGAAAGCATTCAAACTACTGATACTTGTAAAATCCTAGATGTAAAAATTACTTTCTTTCCGAATGAAGTTGATCTCTCTCTTTCTTGAGTTCGTAATAACGCTTATTGAAGTCATCAATATTCGTCTTGTAACTTTCGACTTCACCACTCATTCTCTACAAAAATATATCATGGTAAGTTCATAAATCCTGGAGAGAAGAATCATCCCTTACAAAAATTGTAATTTTTTTATACCTCAGAGTCTTCCTCCAATTCTATTTTTTTCTTGGCATCCATGTCCAGTTCCTTTACGAGGCGATCAATATCTTCGGCTTTATCCTTCAATCGCTTGTTAAGCATTCTTTAAAATCATATTAAAGCATTTATCTACACAGTGAAAATGAACGTTAATCTAAAATAAATATTCTTATGCTTACTTCAATTCGCTTGCAATCCATTTGTCACGCTCATCCTTAGTTGTGAATTGAGATCCTCGACCTTGTTTCGCGTACAATTCTTTTCTTTTCTGTTCCTTCAGCCCCAACCTATGAAATGAGTGTAAAAGATTATGATTCCAGGTAATTGAAACATTTGTCTAAACATTGGGCAATAAAACTCACTCTTTTGTGATAACTTCTTCCTTCTTTTTCAATTCCTCATATTCTGGCTTCACTCGCCGAAGTTCTTCCTCTTTTTGTTTTATAGTCGAAGTCAACTTTTCGAGTTCTTGCTCAGCTCGTTTTTTGGAATTTTTGTCTCCACTCATCTCTTCATCTAAATCTCGCTCTCTGTTTTCCAATTTCGTCTGAAAGGAAGGACCATAAATCATAGTAAATCTTAAAAATATAATAAAAATGCAAAACTTACTCTCTCTTGCTGCAATTGTTGAAGTTCTAGTTGAATGGATTGTTTCTCTTCTTTTGCAGCACTCACTTGTTGCCTAATTTCTTTCAAGTCTCGTGAGGCTTGCTTCGCATTTTTCTCAGATTCGCGAAGACGAGAGCGAAGAGACTCAGAACCGTCTCCAGATTTCTTTCTCCGATTTTCCAACTCATCCAGTTTTTTCCTTGTATCATTTAATTCTCTGTCATGAATTGTATACTCTAATGCTCTTCTCTTCTTGTCCCATTTTTGGTACTCTTTCAATTCTTCCTTTTCTTCTTCCAATGTTTTCAACCTATCCTCAATTGTTTTAAGGAATTCTTCAATTTTTTCTTTCTTTCCTTCCGTTTCTAGAAAATTAATACGACAAAATATAAAAATGGGTTGAGGATACATAAAATTGGAACTAAGAAATTCAACATAATTAAATTCTAACCGAGGTCTTTTAATGTTTCAAAATAATCTCTAAAATATACTGGCACCTTGTAATAGGTAGCTAACGAGTGCCACAGCAAAAACACTCGTTTAGAAATTTTTGAAACTATTTATGCATGGAGAGCCGTAAATAAATAAAAAACATTCGGCTGATATCGGACGGAATAGACTTGATTTGATTTTTGATTTGAGTTGAAAAAACATTCATGAGTTGAGTAATATACTGGCACATTGTAATAGGTAGCTAACGAGTGCCACAGCAAAAACACTCGTTTAGAAATTTTTGAAACTATTTATGCATGGAGAGCCGTAAATACATAAAAAACATTCGGCTGATATCGGACGGAATAGACTTGATTTGATTTTTGATTTGAGTTGAAAAAACATTCATGAGTAGAGTAATCAAATATTCAGTTCATAACATCCAGATTTTTTAAGCGATTCGTTAAGGCAGAATAGGCCTCAGGGATTATTTAAGAAATCTCTTAAGAGATTCTGCTTCACGAGTGAAATTAGTTAAATGATATGGTAAAAATAATCTTAGTAAGGGGTTAGTTATGTAAGTTGGGGCTCTTCGCTTCACTATTCACTCATAAAATATTTTCCATAAGAGAGAGAGACAGCAAATAGTAAACCATCCTTGTCGCTTTGCTAGGCCAAGGATCTGGGCTCTCCATAGTCTTGAAACAAGATACGAGGATATTGAAGAACATTTTTTTCAAGCAAAGATAAGAAAAATATTTTATTCCATTCCATAATCTAGACTTCCGTCGTTTCTATATTTGCTCTAAATTAATTAAAAATATATAGGAAAGGCGTTGTCAAGTTATCTTGACAAGACCATGAATTATGTAAATCAANTATTTTATTCCATTCCATAATCTAGACTTCCGTCGTTTCTATATTTGCTCTAAATTAATTAAAAATATATAGGAAAGGCGTTGTCAAGTTATCTTGACAAGACCATGAATTATGTAAATCAATATTCAAAAGTAACAGAGGCTTTAACCCTCGAAGATGTCAACGCTTGCTGGGAAGTCTTGAAGGAAGTACGCCCTAACTTGACTAGAGAAGAATTTGTGACCGAAATACAATACCAACGACAAAATCAAGGATACCATCTCATGATAATTGAGGCTGAAGGTTCTTCAAACTCAAAAGTTATCGCAGCTACAATGGGCTACAGAATTCAGAACTTTCTTTCTACTGGGAAAACTGTATATTTGGACAATGTTTACACTCTGCCAACCCACCAGGGTAAAGGATTGTCGACTCAATTATTGGAGTGGCTAATCGAAAAGTCCCACAAGGAAAAGTGTGACACGATTACTTTGGACAGCGGATACAAGAGATCGGTTGCTCATCGAATGTACATTAACAGAGGATTCGAGTTAACTGGTCAGCACTTCATCAAGACTCTTAAAAAGAAAAACCATACATCAAACTGATCATTTTTATCTGGATATTCCAAAAAGTCGTGCTCAGCTTGCAAAGAAGTAGTGTCAATGTAGATGTGTATGGTTTATACAGTTTATGGAACGGTTGGCTAATTGAACATTTATTGGGCCGGCAAACGTGATGAACGCGATAAATACGTCGTTCTCCCATCAAGTTTTCAGTGAAATTCCCAGCACTTGTTTTGCTTAAAGTACAATTAGGATTAAAAACTATCAAAATTAGCACTTGCTATCAGTAAATGTAAAATTCTGAGAAATAATACACACTGTTTACAAAATGTAAGTTCGAATAAGTTCGTGTCGAAGTTTAGCCCAATGAAGCTAATACGGCAGAAATTCAGAATTGGGGAGGGGTGTCGATATCTTCGCTACTAGTAATGAATTAAAAAATAAAACCCCTTCTAATTAAAAGAAGGACAAATGCTTGTATTAATACACACTACCCTTAATTAGACATTGTTTAGCAATGTATGGACCTTGACTAACTCAGCTGCACTTATATTTACATTTTAGCACAATAATTAATTCATCGAACGACTGTTACTTGCAATATTACAATGTTAACTATGTAAACGTCAAAGTTGAGCTAACCTTTGAGAATCGATTTTGATTCTTCTTTTCGTTCATCATATACTCGTGTCCCTGCTACTTCACGCAATAGTTTCAGACGATGGGCATCTGGTGCAGTTGCCATTTGATTAATCTGTAGAACAATACAAAGTGAAGACTTAACTTTGGCAAATATCTTCTCACAAGAATTCTGAGATGCATCTATAATTATTATATCGTTATACTGAGTTCAGTTCAGTGTTCAGTAAATTTTTAAATGTTTCAACTCAAATTCAAATGACCACACGTGAGAAAATAAAAATAGAATGGTTTGAACAATAAATTAAATATTCACTATTAGGAGAAATATAAAAACATACCTTTCCCTGCTTGACAATGTAATATGGATTTGATCTTGAGAATCCAGCCGACTCCAATAAATTGACAACATCGTTACGAGGAACCATTTTCTTGTTCAGAAAATATTGATCCTTCTTCGCACCAATCACTCGCCGCAAGAATACTTCCTCTCGGTCGATCTAATTCAAAAACCAGTTTTGTTTTGTTATTTAGTCAAAGTCATTACGAGCAAAATTACACAGCTAAATTAGCAAAATTCCTCAATTACCGGAAATCTGCTGTCACTGTTGTCAAAAATAATTTCCACGAATCCTGTCAAAACCTT
>WJEZ01000486.1:0-27475 GCA_009869925.1 Thalassaphorura encarpata
AACTGTCCGGAAATGTTAATTAAATTTAGAATAACATTATGATACGAGCCCCCTAGTGTTTCCATTTAATTTACATAAAAATTTCAAGAGCATGGAAAAATTCACAAAATGTAAATATAAATATAAACCTTCGCCTACGTATTGATTGTGCATTTCTACATTGTAATTCTGAGGTTTACAAGGAAAACGTTTAGGCTTAGAATCCAGAGAACCGAAAGAAATTGTACTTTGGCCACTATGTCTTGAATATGATTGTCTGTGGGTATGGTTCGCAATAGTTGTCACATTATGTAGTATGCCGTTTTGTTGAAAGGAATATTAACAAGGGTGTCAAACAAAAAATGTTCTTAACTTGGTTAGCATATTCTACTACGCACTCATGTCAAAATACGAGGTCGTAACCATTATTCAAAACTGTCAGGACGTTCATCCTACTAAAACTTTTCAAACTAAATTCGACGAGGGAGATTCTTCCGATGTAATGCAAACAAGTGGAATTGGCTCTACGCTTGCTGTTTTTAGATTGTGGTTTAATTTTTGAACTAATATTGGAATACTGGTTTTAATGTGGAACAATTAGTAGTATAATAAAGCACAAAGTTGTGGTTCCTAAGTGGAAAACTTTGCATGTCTACTGACCGAGACCACAATGATCCATGGAGTGCCAATACCAACTGAATAAAATAGAAACTCTGACCTCAGATGCATCTCTTGTCTAAGAGTTTAGTCGGATACTAGAGTAAATTTCAACAGGATATGAACAAATTCCACCACGTAACATAATTTGGCAATACGATTTACGATGCGTACATCAACATATACTACATTTTTCTATTTTTAAAATATTATGTTTTTTTGTATTCAAACATTCTAAATATCGTACATACATTTTGCATACGCGATTGAGGTGAGGTATACCAAGGTTCACACCTTGTCACAAAAACTCATTTGAATTCTAAGGCGTCAAAAGTAACAGCGACAGTTGGCGTAATTTGATAAAATCTCGGTTCGACGAACTCTCCACTTGTCAAACTTAATTTAAGAAAATGAACAATTGATGTTTTTTGGGGAATTCAAATTTATGCCTGCCTGCAAGTGAAAGTCAAGACGTGCGACGTATTGCGTTGTAGGTCTTCCATAAAAAATTCGGTAAGGTTATGGAGGCACATGTTGCGCTTTCTCTTTTTTTACACATGAAATACCCCGTTAGAAAAATCTTGCATTTTGTAAATCCTATTCCCTTACAGGATTTTCACTTACAATGATTACTATGCTATTTTGAAAAAAAAGTTAAAATCAATAACTATCGTGTTCTGGTGTCAAGTATGTAGAAAAGCACAAATTGCATTAATATTAGCATACTCAACTCAACTCATACAGTTGGTTCTCAAGGGACTTTCTTCTTCTCTGGTCGCATGAAATCAAAGTAAGGACTAGTTACACAAGCCAATGTAATTCGAATCGTTGCATAAAATCAGTATTCGTCTCATTGCATTCGAAAACCAAGTCCCAGGTTAAGAAGTCGCGTCTGGGGAAAGCATTAGATTAACAAAGGGTTTGAGTTTGATCAAGTTTCTCGGAAATCCTGAACCATGGAGTCTTCGTGGTTGATTCCACTCAGGAAATCTTAGTTTGTCTGTCTGTCTGCCTTTCTCCTCGATTACTCTGATCTATCTGACTAAAATTTTATGTATGTACGTGTAATCCTACAGTCAATTCTAGTTTAGTTGGGTAAGATCCTTTGAATGAGCTCCCGTAGAAATCAATATTATTTGGAATTACTGTGATGGAAATTCTAAAACTTTCCTATTACTTCCTCCTGCCTCAAGGACTTCATGTACCGTACCACTGCATAATTCCCTGTTTTCAAATCATTCGCGAAAATCTCAAAGCGTCCGTACATGCCTTGCAGTGTTGAATGAAGTATTTAAACACGCACGAGTACGTCTTGGTCAAATACGCAGTAGAAATCCTCATGTTGAGCCTACAGGTCAAAATACGAGGGCAATGGACTCGAAGGACCAATTACTTTGAAAATCCTTCGTTCTGCTTCGGGTCAAACTTTAAATTACCTATCCGAACTCGTAGCACTGGAATATCAAATCAAATCCTGACATGTTTTGGCAAAATATTAGGGTTTTATTGAAAAAAATATCGGTGATCTGAGAAATTAGGCTGTTAGTTGGACTTCCTCATGACTGAAATTCTCATCAAATAATTTCTGCATGGATAGCCCCGATTTCGACCCCGGGAATTCCTAGAATGACGCTACTCAGTTCTGAGTGGATAAATTCGGTTTGGTTGGCGACAGAAAAGCAAACGACATGATTCCTTATTGTGTTTATCCACTCGCTACGTCCTTACATTTCATTTTATTTTAGTGCGGAAAAATACACAGAATGAGGAAGTTCCACGGATTCTTGGATACATAAAAATAAAAATTGTTTTCGCGCGTGGAATTTTTCAGAAGGTTCGATTTATCGTACAAAAACTCACTACTAATTCCAAATCCGATTTTTTTATTCCAAGCTCTGAGAGCTCGGAGCTCTTCAACCAGCACTATTCACTACTGAGTCCATTTTAATTACTCAGCACAAAATTAATCTTTCTGTTGTTCGAGTCGAGAGACGCAATTATTTTATTAGATTTTTCTATATGTCTGTCTGCTGCTCCTAATTTTATCTTTAGATGAATTCAGTTGGAACGGAATGCAAGTAAATAGAATTTATCCTGGAATCATTTCCAGGGTTGGTGCAAGCGTAGGAGGCTAGGCATTGTATTGTACTGAGGTGAAATGAAAATGCAATCACAGGCTGAATCAACTGCGTAGAACTATAATTCCAGAAAAGTAAATTCCCACCATTTATGCCAAAATGTTTTTAGAAACCATGGAATTCTAGTGCACTATATTCAAGTGGAAATGCTTCTACGTGTACGTGTTTATTTTGTTTTCTTGTTAAGTTTTGCTCCAGGGAACAAATGAACCAAGTTTAAAGTTCCAAAGATAATTTACAAACATCATTCTCCTATATAACAAATTAAAAATAAGAAATGAAAGTAATTTTCTTATTTTTTACGGTTATCATAATGACAATAACAACTCGGTTGCGGCATAATATCGATTCCACACTTAACAAACAGTTTTTAAATGCGATGTACTGTATTGAACATTATTGTCTAAAGGTTTGCGGCCTATAAGAGTTTTTTTCTATGTATAGAAAGTTCAGTACAAAAATAAGTTGAACTCTCAAAAACTATTTTGGTGTATTTGTTCAAGCTGTTGTGTTTTCTTTTCCCCGTATTCGGATTTACTTCGGGTGACGCAACAGGCTTTTTCCTCGTAGCCGTTAACTGCGTGGCGTGAAAAACAACTTTAGCACTTTCTCCCTTACCTCTTTCACACCGTAAATTTTTAAACGGAAGGAAAATAAAGTTAGAACTTCAAGTTAGGTTTTGTATGAAATTTACACTGTTGTCCTTCACACGCCTCGCCTCGGCAAAATGTCTACGGAAAAAGTCTACAAAACATACGTGCATTGGGCTTTCTAAATGTAACAAAGTTTCAACTATAGCAAATTTATTTTGTACGAAAGAAATATCTTCCATTATTATTGATAAGGTGTTTAACACCGTAAATTTTTTTGTGCAGAAATTTTATATTACGCATTTAAAAAATCAAGCACTCTTAAGACTTTTTCTTATGTTTCTCCTTAGGGCAAAATTATAGATACATAAGCTAATTAATCTGGAACATCCGGTATTTGATGTTGTTTAGGTAGAAAGTCCAGAATCCAATAAAATGGATTTCTGGCTATATATTAGGCAAGACAATGTAATATAAACAGAAAACCAAGGCAAAAGCAAAAGTGCCTTGAGGAGAATGATGTTGTGGGATGTTAGTAATAGAATGATTGAAAGGAGGAAAGGGTTGCGGTTTGGAAAACTTGAACTTGGATGGAATGGAAGAGATGAGATGAGATGTATCATGTCAGCAATCCGAAACTTACATTACATTCTCCGCCGTGACAGATCCTCTTCCATCTAAAAACTAATCAATAAAAGAGAACTAAACCAGGACCGCAAACCTTGGAAGAGCATTTACATTCACACAAATTGTATTTCAACTTTGGCGTATGCTGACAAATTCGAAAGTCGATACCCAAACGGGTTTCAAATTGTCCCCTCAAGATATTCCTTCTTATCTTTCCATTTGGCTAAAGAGACTTGATCTACACCAGATTTTATTTATTTCTAGACATCTGACGTCCAAAACATTGTCAGAATTAAGTTCACATGTCTCTCTTCATTATTTTGCACTTTCATTTGTGGTGAGGAATTTTGTTGACTTGACCAGAAGGTAGAACATGGACGAAAGGTCAAGGCGTAGATGGCTCACCGTCATTATTTCCAGATTCTGTCCCTACCATACTTCGTTATTAATTTGTATACGAAACCATTCATGTAGAACCAATTAGTTTCCCCGCATTCGTTTATTAGCTCTATGGAATTAAATTCCTTCCTTTATCCAGGGTACATCGTAGCGTTTCATCTTCTTTTAAATAAAAGTCTGAGCCTAGATCCAGGTCAGACGGAGAAATTCTGCAAAGTCAACAAATGATGATAATTGAGTTCGTGGAATGTTGCAAAAATGTGTCTGACTTCAATCCACAAGAGTCAAACACTAAACAATTTAGTAATGAAAAATAAATTAAATTTCCAGGAACAAGCCTTCCTAGTTCTAGTTGCAATACTAGTTTTGCTGGTCAATGCCGTAAAAACGACGCCAGGATAAAAAAAAGTAGGGCATTAATTATGGTTTTTAATTAAGGATTTCCTTCCGCTCTATTCCTGCCATACGATAAAATAAAACGTAGGCCTTAGACCTAGTAATAGTCGTATATGCCCCAACACGGATTTAGGTCATCGGACGGGGCGGGTACGGTGGTAAGAGATAAAGTTGAGTTGATGGATGAAAAACCACATGTTGATGATAAGGCTGATTAATATTTGCATTAAGTGAACCAGATACTGAAAGTAGTTTGTAATCAAGGCATATGCTAGAGCCATGTCATCAGTATAAATTAGCACAGCTTGCTTCCTTTTCCTTTCGTCCCTAGAGCAAGCAAGCCAAAGCATATTTCGTTTCGACACGAATCTTAGATCCGGACTACCCGGGTTCTCGGGTTTGTCTCGGGAATGGAACAACAGGTTTCCAATTTAGATGGTTCCTCCTATTCACCGCCTCGTTTCCTCTCCGCTTGTCCTCATGGTGACTTTAATTTCCCCAGCTACGAGCTCCGTCCTTATGTATTTAACATCTTTGTGGGCTTTTGCATCGAATTTTAATGCTAACATAATATACGTGAGTAATATAATAAGGGAAAGCAAAGACTCAAGAAATCCCAACCCAACCTTACGTACCTTTGATTCTTTCCTTATCTCTTGGAATAAGATTTTGGGGACAAGGTCATTTGAATTGGGAAAGACTGATTGGATTTTCATACACGGGCTTCCTTATATGAAAATGAAAAGACATGGGGAAGAAATTCTCTTCCTTTTACACAAAGTCCCATTCCAATTTTCTAGTTTCTTCAATCTTAAATAAATTATCAAATCTTTCAAACTCGAAGTCCCACTGGATTCATGCAATCTTCAATCATAATACACAAACAGAGATGAATCCTGTTCAAATAAATACAACAAAGTAATTATCGGAACAGATTGACAGATTGTTCAAAAATTCCTGTAAAGAACAAAGTTATTAGGCAGTTTTTTCCTAATAAGTTCAAAGTACAAAATTCCACTAATAAGGGCTTTTAGTTTTAAGGATCATTATTTCCTTCGTTTGATAAATTGGCAAGTATTAGTGTAATTGGCCATTTGTTCATCGTTGATCCCACTTTACAATTATTTGAAAACGAGTTGAGTTGTTTTTTGTTTAATTATGTTGAAATTGAGTTGAACCTAATAAGTTCAAAGTACAAAATTCCACTAATAAGGGCTTTTAGTTTTAAGGATCATTATTTCCTTCGTTTGATAAATTTGCAAGTATTAGTGTAATTGGCCATTTGTTCATCGTTGATCCCACTTTACAATTATTTGAAAACGAGTTGAGTTGTTTTTTGTTTAATTATGTTGAAATTGAGTTGAACTCACGTCTCAAGCCCAAGTACGTGACAACCCCATCAATCACAAAGTTTTTTGTACTTGTTGTGCTCCTGACAAATTTGTTGAGGTCAGCTGTATTGAATTGTAGTCGTAGATGGGAATGAAGTGAAAGTGGATATTGCCGGTGGGTTGGGAGTAGTGGAGGTTGTCCATCTGTCAACTCCACAGAGGAGAGAGACAAGCGTGGAGCTGATGATAAGATGAAAGGGTTTTTCTCCATTTTCAAAGATTCCATCTTCCAAACCTTAGCATGTCTGTCTGTCTGTCCTCGAGGTACTCGATCCTCTACGTTTCTGTTATTTCCAGCAAGAGCAACCAAACCTAAGGTTTCCCCGGGTAAAGGGAGCAGGAGCAATAGAACATAACTTGACTCTTCCCCATGCTTGGCTTCTTTTCCGGAATTCCATTTCGTCAAGTTCACTTTCCCTACATTTGGAAGCAGGGAGCCCTGGGTTGGCCTAGGTTGGCTGTGGCTCCTCGTGAAAAGGCAATGCCTATCCTATCCTTGCATTATAAATGTCAGAGCCAGGACTTGAGTCGGGGTTAGTTGTTCACTGACTCTGAACCTGATAACACGGCCAATAAATCCAAAACCCAACCAGTCGGTGGCTCATACGTACGTACGTACGTATAGTCAACATATTTGATCCACATTCCCCCAGTTGTATTCATTACATTTGAACCCGGAGAGAGAGTGAGAAAGGCAAAATTGAGTTAGGAAGAGGTTTTATCAACTTCGTTAGGAAGCTTCAACATTCCTTTAAAAGGAAACAGAGTTTTGTGGGTTTCCTCATTAGGGTGTCATTACATTAGCTCCAACCAACACTCAACCAATAGCTTCAAGCTCCAGTTTCAATTCAACCACGTACGTACGTCGCCCTTGTATCAGGCAAGCCTTGAATTATCTCTTACTATTGCTATCAAACCATCTCATGTAAACAATATCAAGTAAATTATAATCAAATTCAAAATAAAGATACATGCAAGGGTATTAATTATATTCAAAGTTCAAGGTTGATTTCTAATTTGGTTTTTGCACCTATCAATACTGAAATTTGAAAATGACAAAAGCACTTTCACTTTTACTTTCTCTTCCTCTTTCATCATTTGGTTTGGCTTGGCGTCATCCACCCCATCCATCATCTACCTATTAATAATTGATATAATTTGGACAGTGTGCCAAAGCCTTAGTTTTATCAATCAGCTGGAACACTCGTACATACATAATGCATTGACTTCTGACTGAGTTGATGGGAAACAATCAGAGCTCATTTAATCATTAATTGCAAAATTTGAGAGAGACATTGCAATCTCTGTACCTTGTAACTCTTACATTTTCAAATTATGCTGGTGGGCTACAATTCCACAAACTAAAATTATACAGGTAGGAGTTTTGTTTTATGGGCCTGTTTCACGCCCGAGCGAGTTGAGTAATATTCGTATTATGATTATATCTTATACTATAACCTCCAAGAAGAAAAGTCAGTGTTGCCGGAAAGTTCTTTTCAAATTGAAAGCATTTGTTTCCATCCAATTACGAAGAGGAGGACGTAGCGTAGACTTCTAGAACACTAGACTCCCGTTTCCTTGTCTTTGGTGGTTCAGGTGTTCCCACATTTCTCTCAGTAGAAACAAAAGGCTTGGAGATTGAATATTCATTTTTAGCACAAGACTTCTAGAAGTCTAGACTCCCGTTTCCTTGTCTTTGGTGGTTCAGGTGTTCCCACATTTCTCTCAGTAGAAACAAAAGGCTTGGAGATTGAATATTCATTTTTAGCACAAGGAAAGCTCAATTCTTGGGATTTTCTCCCGGGCTCGGTTAAAAGAATCGAAATTTGTAATTGGGCTATGCTATATGTATATAGTCTGCGCGACTCGCTATATTATTTGGTTAAATTACATAGACGAACTCGTTAAAGGTTTTTAGCTCTGCATACGGACGCATACAGTCAAAACAAACAAATATTCTCAATACGTATCTTGTTCAGAGAACGAAAGAGATTTCAGTTTAGGTTCATTAAACATTAATTTGAGCAAAACGACCATGAGTTTTGAGCTTTTCCTTTGTAGCGCTCGTACAAATTTCTCATTAGGAATTAACTTTCGAGAAACTTTCAGAGATTATTCTTATAAAATTAAATGCTATATGACGAATTCGGAGAAAACGTACGAGTAACTTTCTCCTGATTAAAGTTCTGATTTCCAGTAAAGGAATGGGCGTAGAATACATTGGATCGTTAGAAAAGTAACTCTAGTAATCAAACACGTGTGTATATTTTGACAAACTAGAAAACTAGTGATGATCTTTAGACTTACAACGTAATATGTTTGTTAGACATTTTCTTATTACAAATTAAGCACAAAGTACAAGTACAAGTGAGGATGAGGATGATATTTTATCCAAAAAGTACGACACGTCTTGTGCGTTTCGTTTACTTTGTTTCAAAGTTTTTGGACACACGCCGTTGTCACTTAAGAAACTCCTGAGCTAACGAACACTAATGATAGGACAACGACACCACGAACCAACTTCCTAGTTCTTTTAGATACAAATTTCCAAAAAGCAATAACAGAATAAAAGTTTTGTAGAATATTATGCGTAAGATACGCATTAAACTAGCCAAACTTGATGCTTGAGCAAGAAAATAATTTTTTATTATATATTTTTTATAAACCTTGCATTGTATTTTTCGTTAGAGCGTAAGTCGTTGCATTTTTAATGAGCTAAATTACTCTACCAGTTTACCTTGGGTCGTGTTAAATTTTATCCTAACCTTATTTAGTTTTGTGTTAATTTGTTCTTATAATGACATTTTTGAGTAAATACTCTCCGGAATAATACTTTCAAGTCACAAAGCATGGCATAAAGAAATTTTGCTTCCGGTGTTATTCCCAGAATAATTAACAACTCTGCGTTTCCTGTTTTCTTTAATTTGGACCAAGTTTCTTTATTCCCACGAAAACTGCTGCACTAATTAGCTTAGGATTGCAAAAACAAATATGTTTCAAGGTTTTGAAATCTTATATGGTCAAAATTCAGAAACATGAAATATGAAATATGATGATCCTCACTTTCTTTGCTAGTATCTAGATAATTCCATTCACGTTAATCTGTCTTGAAGTTGGAGAGATACTTATTACTTCAAAGTTCTCTCACAAATCTAATGAGAAGAATATTGCAACTTCCTGGATTTGTTTTCTCCCAAGAGAGTATTGAAGGGAGAAGGTAGCGAAAATGATCAAATGCATTTGGCTTACCGATATTCCTTCGTTTCTAATTAAACTCCTACGTGGGATTCGTCACTAATTATTTCGTCAAGAAAACTTGTCCCAACTTCAAAAGTATCCAATGACTTAAAGTTTTGAACACCTTTGTCGACCCTGATCACTTTCATGATCATGTTTTAATTAACGATTCATCCACAAGAATATCATGCATACATATTTCGCCTACTTCCTTTATTTAGCGGGCGAAACGTGGATATGCCCATTGGAAAAATGTGGAGGCGGAAACGAGGATCTTATGCATGAATAATGTGCAGAATATGATACTTAATTCAGGATTACTAGAGTACTTCATTCGTTAGTACGCTGTATCCCTATTTATTACAGTCTAATAACTAAATAAGTTTATTCAACAATCCAACTTGAGGCATTATTTAAATTACAGGAATTTAATGTGGATCAAGAGCAGCACATAGTACAACCAATTCAACCTTCTTTTACAAGTCTCCCAGAAGTTCGTGAAAGTCCTACTGAACCTTCTTATTATTTTGATCCAACATATACGGCGATCAAGAATTTTAACGGTGCAGACATGTTGACCCATCAGTCTCGTTCACTTCCCTCTGGACCACCAATCCCAGGAGCACGACTTAATCGAACACCTTCAATCTCATCTCAAGGACACATTGAAAGTGCAGTCAGGAAGGTAAAGTGAAAGCCAATTTTCTCTTTTATCCTTTTTTCCCTCTGTTCCCAGACCTTTCTACCCTAATCGCTCCAACTCACTAAAACAAAGTCTGTGAGTTCCCAGACAGATTGTTTAAGCATAGGATAGGGAAAATACACGAGGGAGTTGAGTATGGACGGGTTGTCCTAAAATTGATTGAATGGTGGTCCTTAGTCCTACCAGCATCAGCCACCAAGTGAAAGTTCCTCTAGAGCAGCTTTTTCTAATACAGTAAAGGTCCCACATGTGTCAAGGTCTGGCAATAAAATACAATTTCATTCATTTGGAAACCAGAATGAGTGACTTTGTGCATTACGGATAAAGTGGGATGGAGTCTTGAGTCTGGAGTCTGGACCCATCTGCTCTCCTCTGTTTATCCTTCCTCAGGACTAAATCCAAGGCCAGATTTAATGCACATACAAATGGACAAAAGAATGGAGGGAGGCAGGGTTATAAATAACTCCATTCGTGATACATGGCTCATAAATATGTCCAAAACATGATTATTTTTTCTATTTCTGCCACTTCTAAAGAGGGAAAGGTGGGAAAATAGGGAAATGGCAGGCAGCAAAAGCTTTTATTGCTCTGATCTACCCTTTAGCTAGGCTTTTCGTCTCCTTCGCATTAATTAATTAAAAGGTTGGACTGACTGAGGCGCATCACACGTTTTAATAAACGTCAGAATGTCTTTTCCAGAGATTCCTTTGTACTTTTAGCTCCTGATTAATAATTCTGCACAGAACAGGATTAGTAGAGATGATAACTTTCCCCTTTTACAAATTTTCAAGGACAATCTCACATTTATATGGATTTAGATTTTGGATAACTCATATGATTGCCCGATTAAAGGACTCAAGTTTGAAAATCTCAACCACTACACGTATTCTTTCCCCTTTTTGCAAGGCTTTTCTAAGTGTATTTATTTTCCCAACATGTTTGTTTTGTACCTTGACACGATCAGGTTCTTGCCAGCGTGTGCGATCATATGTTTTGAATGAATGAGAGGAAAAGGAAATTGTAGGAGTCCAATGTCCAATCTTGAATTTTAATTTAACAATTATTATTACTCAAGAAATAGATACGGGGATGAATAAACAAAGATGAGTACGAATGTGAGATTATTGTTTGGTTTAGGGAACGGGGACGGAAAGTTTTTAATATCTCTTTTTGCTCTGGAACCGTCCATCTAGTAATTCTGCAGCTGTAGTTTCCTTCCTTATTGAACTTTCTTCTTCTTCTCAACTTTTCTTTAGTGATACTGGCTCCACAAGTACTTCTTTCTCTTTTGTGTACTCAAGAGCTCTTCGTTTCTTCCATCCCTTCTCTACCTTTATATATTAACTACACTTCCCGTCCTTCCAATTCAGCAAACATCCTTTCAGTTCTTCAATGCAAAAGCACTACATTTCAATTCAACTCTCCTTTTAGTGACCACTCACTCACCTTGGGCTTATTCAAGGTAAAATAGAACCAACCCTACAATTTTTTAGCAAGAAAATTCTGAATTCGGTTCTAGAACCTACCTTAGATTTTTTTTTGAAAATTCTTTCCATACCTCCTGACATGGAAAAATAATTAACAAATTTTATTTATGACATAATTTACGTTTCTTGAACAAAAAATAAAATGAAAATGATAACGATATAGAAATAAAGCGTCTCTGCTTATTGAACCAAAGATCAAACGACGTCTGAACAAAAAAAAATCTAAATTTGTGCAATCAATTATTTTTTCTTTCCTTGATTTTTATTATATTGTTGTGAAAAGTCACCCTCAAAAAATGAGCTGCGGAAAGATGAGTCGCGTGCGTCATGTAAATTTTATCATCTGTCCTTGAGTTTGAGAGACAAGATTTTATTATAATTGGAATTTGTTATGATACTTGTTTCAACTACTACTACAAACATAAAGCTCTTGTTTCCTTCTTTCCAATTAACCTAAATTCATTACTACAAGGAAAAACATAAAACGGTTGACTCGTCTCAGTTTTTCTCTGTCCCAATTTGCTTTCACTCTTCACTTCAAATCAAAATGTGACAAAGTTAGATCTACGTGCATCAAACACAGCCATTAAAATTTTAGTAGCTTTACCGTTTTATGATGGGAATTAAAACGGACTAGTTTCACATTGACACTATTTTATTGTCTGTCATTCGCAGCATCCTCTGTTCTGTCGTCCTTGGTCAAATTTCACACTAAATGCTATAAAAAATTAGCTCGCCCATGTCCTTCAGTCCCGGGGATTTTGGTACTTGTATCTCTGTCCCAAATTGCTTTCACTCTTCAGTTCAAATCAAAATGTGACAAAGTTAGATCTACGTGCATCAAACACAGCCATTAAAATTTTAGTAGCTTTACTGTTTTATGATGGGAATTAAAACGGACTAGCTTCACATTGACACTATTCTATTGTCTGTCATTCGCAGCATCCTCTGTTCTGTCGTCCTTGGTCAAATTTCACACTAAATGCTATAAAAAGTTAGCTCGCCCATGTCCTTCAGTCCCGAGGATTTTGGTACTTGTCCCTTCAACCTCTTATCGTACATTACATTTGCCTAAATAAATATCTACTGTCTGCGTTCTATGATTTGTCTGAATTAATTATTTATATTAATAGATTTTGTACACAAGAAATAAATTATCATATTCCTAGAAATTTACCATGAGCTTGTCTGAGCTATTTGCTGATATACAAAATGAAAGGTTGTCGAGCTTTGGCAATGGCCGACCATATGGTCCAGGCGGATGCGATATGAGACTCATGTCCATGTCCATGTACTAACCACGTTTGAAAATAAAATTAATTATAATTTCTAAATTTGTCCTTGGTCTGAGTGAAAGTTGAGCTAAGGGGAAAGAAAGGCTTGAAGGGAATCAGGGTGGCATATGTCAAAGAGATTTGTCATTTTGGGGGAGCAGGAAGGATGAGATAAGGTAGGTTAGTTGTGTTTGGGATATTCTAAGCTTAGTAATAGTAATCGAGAAGCATTAGGACCTTGTTATGAGTTTTAATGAGAATCCCATTCCCCATCGTATGTAGTTGCAAAAGTAAGCGTTAGTGTTAGGAAAAGACATTAAATCGAAATTGTGTTTTTAACAGGGACACCGTGGCTCATCACCAGCTATTCGCACATTTACTCCCGAAGGACTCAGTTGTGGTGTATCTCCTCCAGACTCGCCACCCCTCACTTACATGGGCTCTCGCTCTCCATCACCACTTCAGGTACGTTCTTTCAAAATCTTGACATTATTTTCACTAGTAGAAAAAACCACCAAACTTAATTAGAAGGATGTCACACTTTCGTTTTAGTAGTATGAACTTTTCCCATTCGAAGTGAGAGCAAATGACTGATTTTAATTCTAGCGTAGGTCACTTCTAATTTCATTTTATTATTTTATAAGTCAGGATACATTTTATTTTACTTTCGCCCTTATGTGGTCCTACTGTTGCGCAATTACACAACAGTCAACTGAACTCATATAATATTTGAGTTAAAACTAAAAACTTGAAAGAACTCAACAAGTACAGAAAAAACTTCGGAGCAAAGTAAACAAAAATACTTGCGTGTTTACCCCAATATCCTTTGTAAAAGATCAGTCGCAATGGAATCCCCTACGTTGTTGTTTTTTAGAACATGAGTCCATTTTAATTTGATCAAAGCCTTTGAAATTTATGTGACCTTGCAATGATATAAGAGTCAGCCCAGGTTGTCCTATAATTAAATCGCAACACACTCAAAGTGATAATAATATGAAAAATACAAATTTTCTCATCTGAAAAACTCAAGAATTTCATTTCAATGCACAACTATAAAATTTGATTAGTTTTGCATGCCAATAATGAAAATTGTATTGAACAAAGAGCAGATTATATTGATTTTTATACTGCTTGTAACATTTTCATTAAATTGGATCCTTGGCCACGGCCTGGTTCTTTTCAGAGCGACATAAATCAAATAAGACACTCCTCACTATATACGAAGAAGCATTTCTCCTCTTCTACCTTCAAATGTAAAACTTTTTTTTGCATGGTAATGATGGATGGAATATTCTATGGAATTGTACCAAGCATTTACACCTCGATGAATAATTTATTGGGTAGAGTTAAAGGATGAATTAGAAAAGGAAGAAAATTGTTTGCAGAGGGCAAGACAAGTCGATAATGCTGTTTGTATCTATCACGCCTTTAAGTTCAGGTGACAAAATTGGTTCTTAACGAAAAAATCAATTTTATTTTACCACACCTTCTACACAAAATAAAAATGGGTCGTTTGAGATTAGAGAGATGTGCAGAGGGCAAAGTGCATGAAAACAATTTGCTTTTTAAGAATTATTTTTATCACTTTTGAAGTTGAATTTTAATTTTATCGTCTATCAAATAAAAATACGTGACATATTCCGCTTCCTGTTATTGACAAGGAAGTTCAAGTCTTAAAAAAAGAACTTTGGACTGGTTTTTATTGCGACTGTGACCTTGTAAATTTCCCATGCAGAATGGAAAGAAAGATTTGAAGAAAGATATGTTCGTTGAAAGCATTTGAATATAATACTAAAAAATCCAAGAGCAAATATGGAAAAAGCATCTTTGAGAGGAATTCTGAGTGCTAGATCAAGGTTTCCATTGTAGACCCTTGATTGCGGTTCCTTCTTCTTCCTCGTCCTTGAATTAAGAAACATGAACCACTTCCGAAGCAACTCTTGACTTTTTGGAATATTTGGACAAATATTCTCATTTTAAGCTTCCTTGGGGAAAATCTTAAGTCAATATTTTCATGTGCCTTCTTCGTCTTTGTATTTTGGCATTTTCTTTTGTATTCAAGATACTTGAATCCGGATGTTTGCATTTTGCTTAGTATTCATTTTTATTGAACTTTATGTAAAATATTTGAAAATGGATCATACATGCATTTATTTTGTTGACAAGAATGTCACGTAATGTGTGTCATGTTTTTGTATGCTCATGTACAGATTCGCACGGCATCACTAGAGATTAAAAACGGTTCTCCAAATTCTTCAACTTACGACCTACGTGGCTCACCAATTGGAGATACAAAGACACCAACACAATCACAATCATCTCTCAATTCATTGTCGGATCGACCACTCATGCCGTCAAACAGTCTCAGGTCAGACATTTTCACTCTTTACTTTAGATTGGGTTCATCCAATTTATATTCAGAATAATATTGAATTGATGGGTGGCAGTTTATTCATTGTGTATGCATGTCACTTCTTTTTTTTTCTTCAAAAATTTGTTTATATAAATATTTAATATTTGCCTACATTTTTCTTTATTGTACAACCAAATGTGTTCCAAATTCAATTTATAACAGGCAAGTTTTTATTTGGGCGATTTTTCAAAACTGACCAAACATTTTTATCATGTTTTCCTTTTCGCAAATTGCCTAAAGGTTGTTCTTGACCTACTTTGCGGTTTGATCTGAGAAAACCTACTCGAGACATTATTTGAACGAAATGAATGTTCATGGAAATTTTAAGCATGGTTTAGCCAATACGTAGTTAATGTTGTTTTCGAAAGATTATTACCCACGGCTGAGTGGTTTATATTAAATTCTTGTAAACATGAGACCCATCCAAATTTAATAATAATAAGCGCTATCCTAGAATCAAGATCAAGAAGATATATTACATTTGCGTTCCAAGAGATTCGTCTCGCTTATAATTGAGGCAAAGGAGCAGATTTATCTAAAAATAAACTTTTACCTTGCCATGAATATGAATTCACTCAGGTGTGTTCATGACATGAGAACCAGTCTCCTACGTACGTACGTAGTCTAGTCACACGTCTGTCTTGACACACCCCGAGGATTGAGCAAAACGTAGAAGCCAGAAAATCTAAAATTGTAAATGCTCAGCATTTGAATATATATGAAAATAATTTTACCTGCAAATCAGCCATTGTACCAGCTATAGGCATAGCCTCGTATTCGTATTAATTAAATCAGGAAATTTGGCCATGTCGTTTCTTTTGTCTAGAAAAGTGTGTCCTAATGAAAGTAGAGTAAGCGAAAGGTAGGAAAAAGGAACAGAGAGAATTTTACTATGGATTCATGCTAGAATTGGCCAGACTTTAATTGCAAACCAATGCGAACTCAGCTCACTCAGATGAAAACTTGTTTGATAATTGAAAAAACTTTGTTTTTCGATTGTCACCTTTTAGTTGAGTATTAACGATGCACGGCTCATGATGTGGGTTAATTATGCAGTGAGAGGAAAAGTTTTGAGACAAAATCCTAAACAAATGAAATTGCCAGATTCGGAAAAACAAAACAATGACTGCTACATATTTTCCTCGAAGGATTTGGATGAGGTACCTTGACGAGTTGGTTTGATAAAAATACTGCACGCGCTTTTCAATATTTTGTAAAATCCTTTGTAGTGGAGATTTCATTTGTAAAATGAAAATCTAGAATAATAGATTAAAATTGGTATTGGATAAAGCCTTGAATTTTTGGCTAGTTTGATCCCCAAGAGATTTTGTTTTGTTCAGTCCTATGCAAAACTACAATTCAAATAAAAACGAGTCATGTTCATTGGTTGACTTTGCCAAACTTTGATTTGGACAAAATGCATCTCCTGGTTGAATGAATTAGAATCGTGTTAAAGCCTACTACTCAAACTATTGACAAAGAATATAATATAAGAATATAATCTCAAGAGATCATAGTCAAGAAACTATGAAAGAGAAAGTCTTATTTCTTCTGTTATGAATGAACCAGACTGTTATGAATGAGTCGTCTGTCTTTTCCCCATTCTTCTCCTCAATATTGCACAAAATTGGTGATTTCGGAATGAAAGGATATACAAATTCAATCAAATAACGAAATGGTGAACTGGAACTGTACATATTGGCCATTCTTTCTGATTTTTGCAATTTGATTTTGTTCAAAAAGGAATGATGACGTAGATGACATTTTGTTATGACCTTAAAAAGATGAACTACGGCGTAATAGTAAAAATAGGTTTTGGTCTGAGTGTCACACTCCATGCTGTTAATCGGAGATATAGGACTCAAGGCAAATCTTTGATCATAATGGCATGCAGGGCTAAAATATTAGATTTTCAAATTCTCATTAATTCTGAGCAGACTCGACTCGACTACGCATTAGTTGGTCGGATTCAAATTTGATAGGAGGGGCCAATGTAAACAACACTCGCGGGGTTTCCTACATCCTGGATATCAACACCACCACTAGCTTTTTGTCCTACGTCAATCTAATGTTTTAATAAAATACAAAATGAAATGTAAAATTTCCAAGAATTTTCAAACTTGCCATTTTACCTAGGACTTTTGAACCAATTTGAAAAGTAAACATTTTATTATTCAGACGGATGCCGTATTTTCCCATTTCTTTAAATTTATTCTTTGCTGAGGGATAATTCTAAATTTAGTTCGTTGCTCGAGATAGCCACAGAATTTTATTTATTAGGTTGTATTTTTGTTTGTGAGAAATAAAGAGTTCAAGTACGAGCCGATGTGTGGGGGGAAACAAAAGATTTCTGTTCAAGTTTTTGTTTTTCTACTGTCTTTCTTCCTCCCACGGATGAGCTGGACAAAAGAATGAAGTACACTAGGGACGACTGAGCAATAAATTGCGGAGGTAGGGCCCAGAATTGTACATAGGAATCGGAGCACATGATGTTTGAGGTAGGGCCAAAGCGAAAGCCAAAGTTAACACTTTCTCAAGGAAGCAAAGAGAAAAAGAAAAAGTGAAGGGTTGAGGCAGATCATAATTTGTAGCTGAGGGATTCCCAAAAAGCTCACAAAGTCTTTTTCTGTTCTTCCAAATCTCTTTTGAGACATGTAATTACTTACTCGCCTTGGAGTGGATACATCAGAGTCTTAGTTCTAACTCTTTTCTCCTTTCAAGGATTCACTTCTATACTCCTTTTATCAGATATATTCTCAAATCCTTATTAAAAAGGAAAGAAGCAACACAAGACATGTGCCTTTAGTCCGTCCGTGGCCTGAGCAGAGCAGCACCCCAATCATAGCTATCATTTATTAAGCGACACCAAATATTAATGGAAAAGAAGCACTAAAAAATTCTAGTTGAATGAATTTAAGAAAAGTTGTACAAATTAAAAACTTGAGATGGTTGAGTTAGCTAAGGGTACAAATCCAAGATCAAAGAAGGTGGAGTAAATTAAAAGACGTCCAGACTCCACGCGAGGAAAGTCAACAAGTCTACGAACTAAGAATGAAAGAAGAGACGCAGTCAAGGAGAGTGTAATTTGAACAAAATTGAAAAGAAATTTTATAGGGATGGAACTAAAAGGAAATGTAGTCAGTCAGTCCTCCACACTTGCTACTCTTTCCTCCTCGTTGTAACGTGAAAACCAAAGTAAACATTACATTGGGTTTATGAACAAAGAGAAGAAGAGGTAGTCACATATGGAGGAGCAGAGAAAGTAGTGTAGTAAAAGTTGTAAAGTCTTTCTACGAGTACGACGACGAAGAACAAGATCGAAGTTTAGCTCCATTTCCCAATTCACAATGGCAACAGGTTGGCAAGGCTAGACTACCGCACACGTACTAGACTAGACGCTGTAGAATTCCTTGACTGATATTGACCCACCAATTGAGTTCGGATTCGGAGAAACAAGGCGAAGGCCCAAGTAGTCTGCCCCGAAATATACACTCCAAACCAACTCCACCTGATGATTCTCCGTAGTAGTATCAGTTGTAATTCAGGAGAAGCTTCTAAAGTATTAGTTTCCATTAGGACTAATGAGTCGTGGTATTCACTGTATGCAAATTGGAAATTGAATCCCATCAAAATCTGAGAGTAAATTAGACTATAGGACAATGCCTTGCCTTGCCTTACTAGTTAAAATTCAACTTGATCTTTTCCTCAGGCAAGATTACGCTCGAATGGAAAAAGCGCTAATGACCTTCAGTAGTCCAAAGTCTAATTCTGTTTTCACCATTATTATATTATGTTTAGACGTATTGACGTAGGTATGCGACATCACATTGCCTAAGGCTTCAATATTGAGTCGCCATTTCTCTAAATCAAAAACTACACCTCTGAAAATCCCATTAGAAATAATTAACAGATGGATGTGTAATTTTGGAATTTCTATTTGGGCATGTTAGTTACTTTGGGTTTTCAAACTTGCTTTGGGCGAAGATGTCTGGTCAATTTTTGAAGTGACGTCCATTATAAAATGAGACTGTTGAATGGGATTTGTCGTTAAAGTCTGCCTGAGGACATAAGTAGTCGTGAGGTCCAATTTGGACATAAGGCTTTGTATGACATTAAAAACCTTTTGACATTTTTTGGATAGAAGAGCTTCTCGGTGCTTGTCTCCGTTGTTGATTCCACCAAAGTCACCAACTTTGTCTGATACATCTTCACAATCCCCGGGCCCTGTCTCTCCACTTCTTGGCTCTCTTCAATTGGACTTGTACCAGAAAAAGGATGTGACCATGTTTTTGCCAATGACTCAGCAACCAGGAACTTCACCACATGACAAGACGTTGCCATTAGGACGACTTCACTGTCGACTTAAGTATGACTTGGATAAATCGGACCTTCATGTCCACGTCATTGAAGGTAAGCCAAACTCATTTGTCTTTCTCCACTCTTCCAGCAATAGACTAATCCTCCATCAAAATAGAAACAGAAACAAAGGGATTTTCACCAAAGTCACTTCTCCATTAGGAATAAACAAGATGTGAATATCGGATTAAGATATTTGGCAACTCAAGATGATAAATTCATTAGTGAACCATTAAAGCTAAACCAAATTAGTAGTAACAGAATTAAGGGCTATATGAAGTTTCGCAATTTTCAGCTACAGCTGGATAGCTCACATTACTATCGATTTTTTTATTGAGTGAGCCAGCCATCTCGAATTTCCTGATGATAAAGAGAGAGAGTGGCTGTGGGGCCTTTATTACAAATACTAGCAAAAGCAAAGCCAGCCTACCGATAAAGTGTGTCTGTCAAAAGCACTTAAGCTTGGCTGGGCATTCATTCCAAAGGATTGTCATCCTGATTTTGCATAAGGATTCCATGGGGCCTATACTATGAATGGCATTACTGTTCTGATTTTGAGTTCATATATCTTTTCCCTTACCTTTGTGCAAGTGAGTTCCACCATGTCCATTAATGATGCAAAATTTCTATTTTGGCTTTCTTCTCCTACCTTTGATGCTTGAGGGGGTGAAATGAAATTGAAAAGTCCTCCAGATTTAGTTGCAATATGGGAAAATTGTATGCATGGGTTTCCTAATGAGCTACCCATTCGTATGTATTATAAATTCGAACGAATGTAACGGTAAAATTGTCCCCATATGATTTGACATTTGACCTTAGATATCTTGTCCTTATAAGTAGATCGCATGTCGGACAAAACTAAAAAAAACTCTTCATCTTATTTTTTCCCTGTGAAAACTCCACCTGCACCTGACATGTCTTCCTTCCCTCTACATCCACATCCAAACAACTTTTTCATATTCGATTTGATTTTTTCTTCTTCCTTTTTTTCCTCTTCACTTCCTTCCTATTATGATGAAAGTTCTTCGTGTTCAGAGGAAAGGAAAGAATGAAAGCAAAGCCTTAGCCAAGACCTAGGCCTGGGCCTGGGAGTTCCGTGTCGTGCTTTCCCTTTTACTTTCTCTTTTATTTGTTCATAACATTTCTATGGTCGAACAACCTATTCAAAAATATGAAGTTATTTATGAGCTGAATCCTTTTACGGTGTGAGTCCCAGAGTCCCTTGATTCCGGAGAACTGGAATCATTATGAATGTCAAGTGAAGAAATGATTAGGTGAATGCCCCTTTCAAATTTCAAGGTCTCCACACTCACAACTTTTATTAAAGATTAGTCAAACTTGTTGCAAAGTAGACAAATACAAGAGAAACAAATAGAAATATATATATATACTGTAGGAATACGAATATCTTACAGTTGGTATTGTTTGTATAGTTTTGTCTAGACCCAACTCTGCCTCCAGTTATCGTTTAATTAAAACAAAGATTTTGTATATAGGAGTCGTCACTGTCAACAAAAGAACGTCAACGTGGCGTACAGCGCGTAGAATATGGTGCAAATATAAATCTACTTCTCCTATTTCAACTCATTTTGAGCTCAGCCAACTTTATCTTCAGAGTTACGTTTTATCCTTACAGTCTCATCTCTAGATAACTTTTTATTTCAATTCCCAACTGTCCAGTTCCTAACTGCTCGGTCTTGCAGTGTAAAAATCTATCCAAAATTCTTACAGGGTTAGAAAGTGAAAGGTTTCAAATCCTTATTGTTGAATTTTTTTTCATTTCTACCATATCTGTATCCGTCTGGCTACTTTCGTTATTAAATTTTCTTCCCATTTTCCTAACTTTTAAATTACTTTGCGCAACAAAGTACTACAATAATTTAAGCCTCTATTGACAATGCTTCAGATGATATCAAGTAAACATGAGCTGAACTGAACTGACTTTTTTACAATAAAAGAACTAAACGCGTTTGGCGTGGGCGCCCATAACAATATTGTCACTGGATTACCAGAATTACACTCAACATTTTACTAGATCGACGAGTTTGACGAGTTGGCTAACCTCAAACATGACGCCTACATTTCAAAACACCTTTCAATTTCAAGGGTTCTCCAGAGTCCATTGGCATCAAAAATGTTGAGTAGATTTAATGGTTTTGAATTCGACCTTCAATCTGGATGAGGTGGAGGTTAGAAATTCAGGGCCGTAAATGGTTTCCGCTCCCGGAGGGACTCTGAGGAGAAAAGGAATACATCCTTATTTGTATAACATCTCTTCTCCTGTGTAAATGTAACATCTTATTGCAGCATCCATCTTCGGCGTCTGTACCTGACACATCCTTTAGTCCCTTCAAATTTCATCTACCTCCATGTCCTCGTCAAAGAGTCAATTTTCTTGCAAGGTTATATAGAGCTAAGGCCTCCCTTCTTGGAAATTTAAATATGGGAAGAAGAGAAGTGTAAATAATGTGTCGATGGTGCAACTGCCACTCACTACTCCATGGCTATGACAAAACGGATCTGACAAGATGTTTATCAGAACAAAATGGAAAATACCTTCACTCGCTTATTCTTCGTGTCTTTAGATAAAAGTATCCCATTCCCTTTTCTGCACTTTTCATGCCAATGACGCATGACGACAATGGCAATGTCAGGGTCAAATGAACAGAGATTTTCTGCGTTTTAGTTCTAAGAATTTATTTCACAAGAATGATTCTCCGATATGAGGTCGATGGACTTAATTAAGCTTGACTATATTTTGCAATATGAATCTATCTCATTGAATTTGAAATCTTGTGTACTTTTCCATTTACAAATTTAAATTGTATATTTTGTAAATGATTTCCAGCACATGACTTGGCTCCAAGTGATCAAGGTGGTTTCAACGACCCCTACATCAGGCTATACTTGAGCCCTGAAGTTGATGCAAGGAAAAGACAAACAAATATTCATCGCAATGATCCGAATCCATTCTTTGATGAACACTTTAAATTCCCTGTTTCACAGGATGATCTCAAGGATAAAATACTGATTCTACAGGTAAAATTACAAAAAGTACTTCACTCTGCAATATGTATCTCCTTGAGTTCTAAAATAAAAACCTGAAACCTCTGGTCTTGTACAATGCTAGCAGAGACATCTTAATTTAAGGACAAAAATAAAAGAACCATCAGTGAAACTAGTTTTTCTGAAATTGTCCATTCCCTTCTGGAGATAAAATGAAAAGAGTAAAGCTACGAAACGACATTTGCAATTACTTACCCTGGGCAGGGTGGTCATCATCTTGAGTGTCCTTGCTAAGGTTGATTGAAAAAGTAGGTGCGTGTATGTCAACAAAACTAGTAATAGTCCTGGACTCACTCGATTTCTCTTCTCTTTTAAATGAGTTACGTTATTTTGGTTGAGAGGAAGAATTCGAGTCGAGTGGGACTAGAGAGAAAAAACTTCCGAGTCATGGGGAGTTTCTAACAAAAACACCGCCATTTTCATTTTCTTTCAACGTTGAACAAGGCGTCCTTGAAGATCCAAGACCCTGGGAAAACACAAGTTGAAGGAAAGGAATGAGTTTCTATCTCTGTTATTTCTATGCACAAAACTATTCGAATCGAGCTCAAAGTTTTAGCAACCCATTTTCCAAAAATAAACCTTAAAAATTAGCAGTGCAGAGTTGTGATAATTTTATGAACTTCATATTTAAACTTGCGAATACTTTGGCCATTATAAATCAGAAACGTGGCAATTTTTTGACTTTGATATGATACGTTCAAGGTTTGCCACGTGGTTTAAAATCCCTGCTTGTCAACTAGGCGAAACTTTTAATGAGCTCAGTCGGTATTTCCTGTTCAAAAATTAACAAACTTTCACTATAAGTCGGAATAGAATTTCCATTCTTGACTTTGATAATAGTCACAATACAATAATAACTTTTAGCTAACTTTATAATTTAGAATTGAATTTATTCTGCGCATTTGTCATTTGAAACTTTTCCTTTCCCTTTGCATAGTCACACGAGGTTGTCCTATTTTCATCTACAAAGTTAAAAACTTGTGTTGCCTTATTTAATTTGATACTAATCAGTCCACGTGTGTTCCACGAATCTTAAAATTTCTGGCATGACTGTAAATGATTTGACGTGAGATTTTGTTACTTCCATCAACCTCAATATTTTCCTTGTTTTCTCCTCCAGGTATTTGATTACGATCGCTACTCAAGGAATGACGTGGTTGGAGAAGTTGCGATTCCACTGGATGAATTTAACGTGACAACAAATTTGGAGATTTGGGCAGAAGTGGTAAAGAACAAGAAGGTGAGTTGAGATATTTTCTTCGAAGTGGGTAGAACAAAACAACACGCGTAAGATTCTTATGTTCGAATAGAATAGAATTTCTAGGGCAAGACCTTGAGGAGAAAGAGATGTGCTTTTGGAATAATATATAAATGTTTGACACTTCACTGAATGAGCAGAATGAAAAGATAAAAGGATTGTGTGCTTTTTATAACGCTTTTTTGTCTCCTAGAGCAAGAGTCTTGAGACTAGAAATGATGACACATGGCATGGCTTTCCTTTTTTCTTACATAACCCTTCAAAACATATTTCTTTCAGCCTCGATGATTAATGTCTCTGTCTCGAGTATTAATGTTCGTATGCTTAATCCGATTAGTTCTAGGAAAACTAGCGCCAACTAATTCTTTTCCGCTAAACGGCCCACGAATGTGGGAAAAATGTATTTATTTTCATACGAATGGATAACTTTAATGACCAAATTGAATATGATTGGCTTAAGTTTCTGTCAGTTATCTTCCAGAGCAGTTTCTGGGGTGAAAATTTATTTAATGAAGTTGACAGCTAAGGCCTCTTCGTGTATTCATTGGATGTCCTTAGTTATAATTTAATTTTGAACTTTAGCAACAAAGGCTAAATTTGAAAACAAAAGCAAATAAATGATGTCTCTAATAAATTATTTTTCTTTATATTTATTTTTTGCCAACTTATAGCCATCTGGAGAACGACAGGAAATATTAATTTCACTTTCCTATCTCCCATCGGCTGAGCGCTTGACCGTGGTTCTACTCAAAGCTCGGAATCTTTACTCTCCTCCGAACAAGGATAATTTGGGTAAGAAATATTAGATAAAATTTGTTGACTTTTCATCTCAAAAGTAGAAAAATATTTCTCCATGATGAGGATGCCATAAGAAAAAGTTGAAACACTTGTTGATTTTGTTCTTTCTCTGTGTAGATCCATACGTGAAAGTTTATTGGGTTTCTTCTGGAAAGCGGATGAAGAAAAAGAAAACATCTGCAAGGAAAAATACAAACAATCCAGTCTGGAATGAGGCAGTTTCTTTCTCTTTGCCTACAACAGCTTTGTCAACTTCAGCAATTGAGGTCAGGTTCTTTCCCCTCATCCAATTTTTTTCTAACTTTTTCCCCCCGTCGGCATATTGAAGGAAAGAATTTGAACGTATATGTAAAAAGTTTTAAAAAGCTAACTACGTACGTACGTGAGTATTGAAAGAATTTGACTTTTTTTAAATAAAAGTAAAAAGACGTTCACCCCTTTCCTTTGTTTTGAATTTTGCTGGGGGCAGGTCAGGCAACTTGTGTTGAGTTGAATAACTTGAGCCATCGCAACGCGTTTTGTGTTTTTATTGAATTTTTCTTTTGTATTTTCTCTTCTCACCAAAGTTCTGGTTGTCTATGATGTGGTATGGGGTTTTTTATTTATTGCGTTTTGGTCTACTTGAGGGAACTTGAACACGAGGCACTAGCACCGCACACTAGGCACCTACTTTTGTCTCCAAGACCAAAACCAAAAATTGCTCCACGCTAGAATGAGTGGCTCATGTGGGCCCATTTATTTTCCTTTGAAAGAGAAGATAAAGTCTCCTTCACTTGACTTTAAATGGAAAAAAGTTTATTGGTTTCTTCTTCCTTGCACTTTCTCTCAGTGTGTGTGCTCAACGAATTTGTACTCTCTGTCGTTCTTTCTCCACTCTTGGTTTTTCTTCATTGTAGTGAAAATAAAATACAACTCACATGTTTACATCTATTGTGGTAAATCCTCCGTTTTTCTTTTCGTATTTGAGGATCAAGCTCACTTTTTTAGCGTAAATCAATCAATAACTCTTTTAAAAGGTCTCGGTAATTAGATAAATTATATTTATAAATAAAATCGGTCAAAGTATCTTTCAATATTATCCGTACAAAGATTGTGAAACACTTTCCGTTCATTGCGAAATGAAAACCAAAAATACTAAATAAAATAATTTAGTTTATCCCCAAATGAAATTGGCCGTATCGAGATTGTATGTACTGTGGCGTTTTTTCTATTTGGATTTTTATGGGTTTCTTTGTGATTCTGAGAATGAGAGTAGCTGAGAAGAAAGCGTATACGTAGATTCAACATGTGTTTGTTTCCTTTGGTGCGAAATGAATCTATTCATGAAGTGGGAATCGAGAGGCTTTTTGACTTTCTCCAAGGTCACATTGTTTACCCTTTGCCACTCGTGCTCCGAGTGGAAGGAAACAAAAGGCATTTGATGGTGACCAAATTAAATTAGTGTTCTTAGTCCTTTCACGCGGGCACAAAGAACAAACAAACAAGTAACCAGAGCGAGAAATGACTAGAACAAGAATTCTACGAATCGGGAACCCATACTTTGTATGATTGGAACTGTTGAAAGATTATTCCTTGAGCAATTTGTGTGTTTTTGTCACCTCCTAGAGTCAAAAGACGTGTTTACCTTTCCCAACATCTTGAGCAAGCGTGGTTACACCTGCTAATGATTACTAGTACCAATTTCATGTTTTCCTCATTAATATTTATGACGTAAATGTAATATCAGTTTTCAATTATTTCTTTTCGTAACGCCTTTACCAAAAATAATTATATGTACTGGAAATTTTTTTACTCCTTAACCTTTTTGGTAATGATTCATTTTTTTTTCATTTTCAAATTCATATTTTTAAATTTCTTCAATTTTACAAATAACGAATTCTGAAGGAAAGAATCACCTGGGTATAAAAATAAAGCATCTAAATTTATTCATATATAAATTGTTAGATTTTTTATTGAGTTTCACATGGCTCGTACCGTTCCTTTGTAATTCGCAAAATAAACTCAAAGTCCGCTGCGGTTTTTAATGATGAAGAAAATTGGTACCTTTATGACATCTGAGATTCACAGAGGCTCAAATCTAACCATTCCTATTATTTTGTTTTATTTTCAGATCTGTGTTTTGGATCAATCTAATGACTTGATGGGTAGTAGCGCCCTTGTTGGCTCAACTTTGATTGGACCGACATGAAACTGGAACTGGTAATTTTGAATTACTTTTTTAAGAAAGCTAAAAATAATGTTTCGTTTTAATTTTATTTTTAGAGCTAAACCACTGGCAAGACATGAACCAGAATTTCCGCAAGTCCATTGCGATGTGGCACGTCCTCACATAAGCTGTGTGAAAAAAAACAATCAAAACTGGACTCGCACGTTACAGTGCATGGCATAAAAATTAATTTGAACTGGATCAAAAGAAAAGATGAAGAAAATATTACATGGAATTATAATTTATTGTAGGAATAACTACTTGATTAATTTTTAGTGTTTAGGTAGGTAAGCATTACACGTGAATTCGGATTATGCATAGCTGAAGCATGATTTGAGGAAATTGGACATATCTACTAGTGGTTGGAATGAAAACGTGTATAATTCGGGGGGTCGTCTTTATCTGTTATAAGTTTTGTGGATGGCTAAAGCAAGTGTAGATAACAATAGTTAAAATTCCTAGGATTAGTTAAAACATTACACGTATCATTGATCGTAGGA
>WJEZ01000487.1:0-27446 GCA_009869925.1 Thalassaphorura encarpata
CAAGTGTGATACACCCGTATATGGAATTATTTGAGTCCGAAGGTTAGGAGGATTGAAGATAATAGGGTAGCGTAGCACCATCAGGTATAATGTGGTCTGGTCAGGATTAATGGTGTCATTAAGACAATATGACAATACAGTCCATTATCGTTATTCCATATCCCATAAGCAGTAGTATCCTCATTCTTGCTCTTGATCCTACATTTTACTACTGTTTCATTAGGTGCCAGCCAGTAAGAGCAAACAATGACAACACAATTAACTACAAATTTTCCTGGGTAATAATGTATATTAGATTTATCGTAATGAATGAAATGACAAAGCAAATTTTGTTTTGGACTTTGGAGCACTGCTCAAAGTCCGTAACAAACAATCAGCTGTACTCCACGTGCGAAGCATTGTTTCCACACACGTGTCTGTCGGAAACTAATATCCTGCTGATGCAACACAAGATTAAGATAGACACCCCGAGAATAAATTAGTACGATGAAATAGATATTTCTAAATAAACCCTATTTTTGCATAATTTCATTTCCTTACCTTCTCACAAGTTGCATTGCAAACTGGCCACCCACATTTTGAACATTTGTATAATCCTTCAACATTTTTGTAACAACCGAGGCAAATTAGAGAGAATTTGAGTTCACCAGATCTCCCTTTATTTGGACAAGGTCCAGTCACTATAGGTGCTTCTTTAAGGATCAATTCTCCTTCGGCAATATCCCGTGTAGCTATTAATTGTCTTCCTTGACGCTCATCAAATTTAACTATTCCAGGGAATTCATCAATCACGAACACGATGGGGTTGAATCACTTTTCGAAGTTCTTTCGTAGTCGTAGGGGAATGGGACATTTTATGAATGTGTGAAGAAGATGAAACACAAACACGACACTTTCCAATGTGATTATTGTTCTTGTTGGCAGGTCTTAATAATAATTCTCGCTCACTCGTTTTACCCATTTAGATTCGAAAATATTACAAGATGTATTAATAATTCCAGTCTGAGCTCAGAAGCTGAGTTAACATGGTTAAGTAAAGTTGACAAAAGTACAGTACAGTATGAGGAAAGACACAGACGACGACCAACGTGGGACGCAGTAGGAAGAAGACTAGAAGAGTGTGAGTAAAGTTGATTAGCTGTTAGTAGGATTTGAGTTACTAGGAAGGAATAGGAAATGTAGGGCAGAAAATTGTGAGTGAAAAAGTACTGGTAGTCGTCTGTGGTGGTAAATGTTCAGTGTTCAGTTCGTTCAGTCAGACAGGAATGAGAAGGCATAGGCAGGACGAACGAGGTGTGTAAACTTTGAACTTGGTGATAAGGTTCTGGCAAACAAACAAATGTGTTGAACCTTTAACCTTTTTATATCTCTCCAAATACTTTTTTAATTTCCAAGTTCCCCATCAACCAAATCCTCTCAGTTTGCTTGCTATGCCCTACACTATATGGTTTTCAAAATTTTATTATCTAATTATCCTCCTTCTACTCGTGTTTACTCTGCCTCTGCCTTTGCCTCATATCCCTTGTCTTCTACTCCCAGAGATCCAGTTCTATTTTTAAAGCTAAGGAACTAAAATCCTTATGTCGTAATGCACGCTACGCACGAGAGAGAGAAAGACTATAAGATCTATTAGGAATGACGAGTTATTTTATTAACAAGCTTATTCCCTGTTTTATCATAATGTGCTTCTAACGTCAGCACCCCCTTCAATACTTTCAGTCAAGCACAGCATAAGCATAACGCTATACAAACGCTTTTATCAAATCCAAAGACTGAAAATGGCATTGTCGCCCATCTGTTATACGTGATAAGCCAGTGACATGATTTAATTAACCATACATTTAAGTACATTACACGTGAAATGAGTTTCACAGAGTTGAACTTTGGACTCACAAGGTGAGTTTGATTCGATTCGAGAGGATGTATTAACAGTGAGGAAGGGTGTATGCTCAGTAATTTTGTTGATTCAATTATGGCCTAATTTTAATGCAGTGTCAGCTCTGGAGGACCTTTTCATTTCATGACATTGACAAAACCACAATAACAGCTACCAGTTATGGTTAAATTAGACATCTGGACTCATTTTGATTTTCATGCACTACACATTCAAATTGAACTCATGGACTTTTACCCAGAATTATTGAGTCAGGACATAATTGAATCGGGATTCTGAGATTGTCCTTTTCCAATTAATCATTCCCGTCATCAAATTGGTCCACCATCCACGTGTAAGCTTTTTATGATTTAACTGCGTTTCATGCGAAAACTACAATTACAAAAATTGAAAATCTTAATTTCAGGAAACTGCAAATTGGATTAATGTACAGGATAACTTCAGTTTTAGACGCTTTAGCAGTAGAAGAAGAATTAGTCTGTCTAAACCTACACTTGAAAATTTGCTCCTAGTATAATGTCTTATCCCGCGGAACGAAATAATTGTATTTGACACCATTCTCATCGACAGTTTCGAGAGTCTTATAATTACGATAACTGACAGGAACTTCTCTAAGCGAATGAATGAAGAATTTTTCAAAGTATAAAAAATGTATTTTGACAAAGTTATTTTGTGTTAAAGTTATTATAATCATTGAATTTTAATATTCATAGTCAAAGCTAGACTAGGAAAAGTCTTAAGGTTGAAAATTTCATCAGAATTTGTCTTTCTTTCTCCTAAATATTGAATAGTTTG
This sequence comes from Thalassaphorura encarpata, assembly GCA_009869925.1. Taxonomy (NCBI): domain Eukaryota; kingdom Metazoa; phylum Arthropoda; class Collembola; order Poduromorpha; family Onychiuridae; genus Thalassaphorura; species Thalassaphorura encarpata. The sequence continues at coordinate 2,690 of WJEZ01000487.1, forward strand.
AGTTATAAAGGAGAACGAACGCTAATTAATTAAGCATTATGTAATAGTAGTAATACCAAAGTAAAATATATAATTACAAAATACAATACAAGGAGTGAGGTCCAAGTCCAACTCAAAATGTTCATGAGATTCCAGCCCGAGAAATCATAGCTTAATGTCAATGTTTGGATTCGATTTGGACTTGGGCACCACCACCACTTGGACTTTCACCGATTCAAACGTAATTGTAAATTATGCTGACTGATGCTTTCTTGACAAACGGTTTAGAGCAAACTTTTCAATGAAATGAAGATTAAATTGGAGTTTGACATCAGGGATGCTTCCCAATTTTAGATCAGTGTTTACATCCTCATAATTGTCAAAGTTCAGACTCCGGACTAATATCCGAGTAAAATCAGCACGTTTCTGCGTGTAAGACCAAAAACTGTGCAAGGTTCTCAGAACATGGAAAAAATTGGACGAAATGGATATGATGATCTTTTAATCTATCCTTAATTTCTCAACTTTCCCCAGAACTAATAAATTTCTTCGTAGATGTAGTGAATGTGGGCCGAAATTTAAAATTCACAGCGAGCGCAGCGTTTGATATTTTTGAGTTTTGTGTTGCTCCAGCTTGAACCGTTCTATTTGACCTTTAACTCGTCTCTTGTACACTTTTTTGTGAGTATTAACTCTTAAGTTGATTTTCTTAACTCAAAAACAATTGCAATTTCACTGCTGAAAACGACAGGAAGGAGTTAGAAGAAATTTACATTGATGGATGAGGGTACGGATGAGAATCAGACGGGGTGCCGCCGTGGCCGTCGTGGAGGAGATTGTTCCATTTGTGGAGTCTACTCGTCCAAAGGATGTTCACTGTGTAGTAAGATTTACTACTGCTCTCTTGAGCATCAAAAACAAGATTGGAAAAGACACAAGAAGGAGGAATGTTTGGCATCCAAGGAATTGAAATCATACGTGCAGGAATCAAGGGATGATATTCTCGGGAATCATTTAGTAGCATCTAAAGACATCAAGCCAGGAATGCAAATATTAACAGACTTCCCTATACTTACTGGGCCAACGAGTAGCCTTCCTGAGTTTGCAAAGTTATGCTTGACTTGCTCAAAGATTTGTCACTCAGATTACAATTGCACAAATTGTGGGTGGCCGATGTGTGGGATTGATTGTGAGAAGGTAAATTATTAGCCTACTGGATAGAAATATAGACATTAAAGCTAATGGCAAGTTATTAAACTAATTGTAACAATCGTTTTAAACTTTAGAATAGTCATCACGCCGAGAACGAATGTCTGATTTTCAAGGAAAATGTCCTCCCTGAAGCATTCCAGAAGTCTGGGAACATCTACGGAGATATTCTACTCCTACGGGCTCTCCTTCTTAAAAATAAATGCGAAGAAAAGTGGAAGAATTTGATGTCCATGGAATCTCACGTCGAAGGTCGTAAATCTGCAGATTATTTTGTATCCAAAGTGAAGGAGCAATGTGAGTTCATCCAAGGCGTTTGCAAATTGGAGGGTTTCGACATTGAGACGATTAATTATATCTCTGGAGTTTTGGCAATTAATACATTCGAGCCTCGATGCGTTACAATGCTTCCAGTCCCTCCCAAGTAAGTGTTAAATTAATTACTATAGACTGCAATTTCTTATCTTTCCTGGCTTGGTTGCAGCAGTTTCAGTATTCTGAATAGGAGATTCAGATTTGGCTTTCAAAATATTCTTCTCTATTTCTTTCAGTTTTCGTTGCGAGTCTAGGGTTTACCTGAATTTAAGCAAAATTTCACATCAGTGCATTTCAAATGTAAAAGTTGTCGAATGTACGACAGGAGAAATTTGTGGCGTGACCCTCGTGGCTACAATTCCGATTAAGAAAGGCGAACCGCTTATCCAATATTATGGAAATCCAGAGCTTGGAACTAGGCAGAGGCAGCGAATGCAGAAATGCGCGTATTTCTTTTCCTGCAAATGCGAAAGATGTGTTGACCCAACTGAGCTTGGAACGAATTATTCGGCTGTCAAATGCAAAAGCCCAAACTGCTCTGGTGGATATTTGCTTCCCTCAGATCCTTTGGACTTGGACTTGGAATGGAAATGCAATCGAGAAGGATGTGAAGAAGTGATGTCTAGCAACAAAATTGACAAAATAACTGAAAATATTGCTGGAAAAGTTCAACAAGTTCGAACTGAATGGGACTCTAAGAAGGAATACTTTCGACTAAATCCATCTAAAGGGACGGATTTTCTGACGATGATGGAGGAACTACTAAAGACCTCCAGTGATTCCGTCCATCCCAATCACTTTGCACTTTTTCCTCTGAAGGATTGCATAATGGAATCAATTGTAGCTACTGATAAACCTTTTGGTGACGCTGCTATTGGACTTTGGTTTGGAGATAAATTGGAGAAATATGCCAAAGACTGTCTCAAAGTTTATGATGTTTTTTTTCCTGGTTTAACACCTGAACGAGGTGAGAAAAGTGAATCTGTCAAAAGACAATCTAATTGGGGCATTTTGAGACAGAGTCTAATTTTGATTATCTCCTTTAGGAAAGTACATGTATTACCTCGGATCCGCTATGAACTGTTCCATCACTGCCAGAAGTTTACTTCATCCAGGTCGCAAAGTCATGTACGAACAAACGCTTAAATGCCATGAAGTCGAGAAATTAGCACTGCAAATGCTTGCCGGAATGCCGGAAGGAAGCGAAGCCTCCTCTATGTGTATCATGTTAAAATTTGCAATCTTTGTAACTGGGCAAATGCTAGATGCATTATTGAGAAACTGAGACATTGTGTGTTTGAATATCTCTGTCTGCCATGTTTCGTTTAAAAACATTCCAGTTTGATTTCATTTGATGGCTGTAATTTTAGGTACAGTCCTATGTTCTGTTTAGACAATAAAATGATTTACCCTGAGCTGTGTATGCTTCTAACAATTTGTTTGAATGACCGATATTTTTAATAGAATCAATAGACATAAGAATAACTCTCACTCAAATAAGAAGTTTTACGGGTTAAAACATTTAATATAGTGGGTTTGTGGCTTTCACTGGTAAGGGATGACATTCGGTATTAAATACCCACTCATCAAGGCTTATCAGATCATTTGAACTGAAGAGCAAGTAGAGGTACTGGAAAATTAAGAGAATGAATTTATAAGAATACTAGAACCAATCATCTGAATAATTTTACCTTCAGTGTTTCTGCCAAGAAAAACGATTGCTGGACATCGTCCTGAGTTGGATTTTCTGAGTAAACATCTCGAAGCCCAGAATATCCTCGCCCAGGTCCTGCCTTGCAATTCTTTTGTAAGGCCAAGGCAGCATCCCAACCCCAATCTCGATATTTATTGTCACCGGTCAGACGGTACAAAATAAAGTAAGACTCAACCACTTCAGGTCTCAAAATATACCCCTTCTCGTTATTACGATCAGTTACAGCTTCAAGGTCTTCAGTGAATCGGAAAATCTCTGGGCCTAATTTGAAAGTGAACGATTATAAATTGAAAGTTGATAACGAAAGGTAATTCTATAATTTCACACCGATACGACTGGCACTTCTAATGTAAGATTCGTGACAAGTGTTTGTAAAGTTTTTTCCAATTTCCATATCACGCACTTTTTCTGGAGTTCCTTCAGGTCTTGGGTCAACATGAGCTCCAAGCGCAAACATACCACCTGAGGAATCCAAAAATTGAGTGAATAATGTACGGATATTGATATGTTTATTTTTAAGTTGGATTTCTTTCTGAATTACCTGCAAAGCAAGCGAGATGACCAACAATGTCATTAACCTGGCCATTATCCCATTCAGCAATGTACATAAGATGACTAGGCTTTGACACTCGGACCAAATCATTAGCAACAAATGCGTCCATGGCTTCATCGTACATTTGACGTGCTTCATTATCCCCCAATTGAATATATGCTTTCAGCAAGTACTCGTAAAATGAATCTCCCAATGCTCCAATTGATACGTGCTCTGTTTTCATAAATTGTTTTTAGTGACAATTCGTGGGATTGGCAATTTTATGCCAACAAACCTCGGACAAATTGACCGGTTGATGCACTCATGAAGTTCCAATAAAGACCATTTGGTTTTGTCGCCAATTTCAATACTTCACGAACTCTATCAACTTTTTCCTTGTAAATGGGATCTCCTGTTATTTCCGATAGATAATAAAATTCCAAATGGAGGGTTCCAAATTCGGCCAGAACGAGTTGGCTATCTGGATTTGGTGGAAGCTGTAACACGTCAGATTGATTATTTTTCCCCATAAAACTGTCTGTAAAAAGTGATGAATTTGCTCACCCCAGTGGTCAAATTAATGTAGGCATAGGGAAGGCCTGTTGGACTGTTAAAAGCTGGCAATAACCGTTTTCCCAATTGATGAGCTTTTTCTTTGTACATTTCATCACTATTATCAAATAAGTTCAATTTCAATAAAACCAAGACAGACAACTAATTAGTTATTTCTCAAAATGAGATCAATTCAGTTCTAACCCAGTGAAGGCGTAAGCGGACAAAAGTCCTCCCATGAACCGAATGTTTGTCTCAAAAACTGAGACAGCAGCACTCACTGAATCGAAATCCAAGTTCTCGGCAACCCAATCTCGCCCAGCTTGATATTCCTGGGTTAGTCCCATTATGTACAAAGAATCGAGTGAGTCCACAATAGTAGCCCCGATCTTTGAGTCTCCAAAAATACTTCCAGTGTGTCCAGTCTTACTCACTGGTTTCAACTCATTCTCACCCCATGCAGTATCGCTCGTAATCATCCCAAGCATCCTTCATCATCTTTTTAAGCCATTGAAGGATTTTTGTTTAGAAATGTACAGTTTCATATTATTGGATACTCGATTAGATTACCTGTTTCACAAATTCTCTTTTGACTTCAACTGAAGGGTCCGCATCCATGCCACCTTGAATGAGTCCATGCTTTCCCCTTTTCGGAATCACCATTGGGGATGCGAGGGCCGATGAGAAGACGCATAAGATTGAAATGATCGTAAGCAACGTCATGGTGCTTTACTATAGCATGGAAGAAATTAAAAAATAACGTTATATTCTAAAAATTGGATAGCAAAGTGGATGGCTCTTGACATATTTAAAAGTAATTCGGGAATTGAATTGTCTCAATATTCCATAATATAGCAAGTAGAGTGCCGTAATATAATTTACGACAAAATTCGAGATCATCCGCGTGTAACTTCCAGAAAAAGTAAAGGCAATCCGTCCATTAATTATTCCATAGAAGCTAAGCTAATTAACTAAATTTCAGTAAGACTTTAGTGGTTTGTGCGATCCCCTTAGTTTTATTTTTCATTCGAAAGTACTCTGTGAAGGTCCACTTTTCGTTTAATTACGCTTAGATTGTATTTGAAAAAAAGTAAATGTATAATAATTTTTGCATTTCCACAATTATGTGAAATTATAATATTAACTGAACAAGCAACATTTAATTAAAATGGAGATGACAAGAGAGGCAGCGAAACGAATTGTATTACCTGAGAAGTTGGGAAACCAGGAGAATTAGTCGTCAACACCTCTGACACAACTACTCGTCAAACTGCAAATTAATTGTGCTCACCCTTAAGTGTGACCGTGAGTTAATCCCAAAGAATTAGTCTTGGGGTAGAGGAGCAGCTGCTGCAGAAGCACGTCCGATTACCATGCATCTCATCATCACGGCTAGCCTTCGCAGTCCTCTCGTGATTATCTAAATGACATATTGCTAAATGACAAACTGATTAATCGTCCTCTCATCCCTCAAGTGCAGTCTCAAAACACTTTTGTGAAATCTAATGTTGAAACTGAACAATTTTTTGTACAAATTGATGCAAACGCTTGCTGACAAAAATACTCGCACCCATAGTGCATACTCAAGTCCAAATTCTCTTGAAAACAACACAGCGAAAGCTAAAGGCTTCCAAAACGTGTTCGTGCACTTGACAATTGAGGGCTATGGAAAATCACAACTTAATCTACAGTATTTGCACATCACTAGCACCACAAGCTACATTAATGTCAATGTTTGTTGGTACAATTGTACTTAATTAAAAAGCACCTTTCCTGTCACGCAGATCTGAAGTTTGTCAAAATAAGAGTCCCCAGTGAAAATGAGATTATATGGGTCCGTTTATGAGCCTAGCCTATAGAGTACCACATCAATTTTTCAGATTTTAGTTATAAGTTTGGACCAGAGGTCTGATATGATTACGACTGAAGTAACATTGTTTTGACATTGTGAGGTTTTAACTAACACTCTTATTCATAACCACATCCACATAAAAAGAACTATTGACGCACATCCTTTATAGTGGTAGCTATCAGAATAGTCACGGAACTAATGGAAAATAATTAACTGAGGAGCAACTATTTGTCCCAGTTTCTATTCAATGTTTATCTTTAAAATTGAATTTCGGAATTTTGAGTTGAAAAGGCTGAATTATGATCTACGACGGATGAAATTTTGAGGTGCGTAGTGCGTTATGATAATTATTTGATGATGCGTGGAGAATATCCGGTAGTTTTTTAATGTGTTTTGTCAACGCTTTGTAGGGAACTAAACGCTCGAATTGTCATTTGAACTTGACCACTTAACAATGGGAGGGTAAGGCACATTCTCTAACTTGAAACAACTAACTACTAAATATGCAGAGTCCGCCTTTAAAAGTTTCATTTGACTCTTTCCATTTCACCCTGACTGTATTTCTGGAACATTGCATTAATACACGGTTGCTTTACTGCAGTCTGCTATCGCATCGCCATTACATCTAAAAACTCTATCTATCTATTCTTAGATAGTTTAATTATAAAACCGATATAACTTTTCAAGATATTAGTCATGTGTTACAGAGCTTGGTTTAAACTGCCAGTAAATAGGGAGGGCGATGATTTCACTTGCTTAATAAATTATAGTTAAACTCAAAGAAAATATTTCATTAGCAAATAAAGCAAACACAAGTCAAAATAATTACTAGTACTCGTACTTTTATATAATTCAAAAGGAAAACAGAATAGAAAATTCAAGAATGTGCACAAGTGCACATGCACATATTGTATTTGTCTTCTGCTTAGCACAGAACAAAACTGCAACTGGATACGAAAGTACAAATAATTCCAAGAATGAATTATTACTGCACGACGGGTTTTCCTTAAATTGATCAGTTCACTTCTATTCAAATCCCGAATTCAGAATACTGCAAATGAAAATAATACGAGGTTAAGGCAACAGTAAATCCGTAGAGCATTTAATCAAATATTCAGAAAAACCAGTTACCTTACTATGTTATTATGAATCTGTTTGAACGAATGGATTCGGGATTTGTTCCATCCCCTCTGAGGGGCACACAAGAACGACGGCAGTTCCTCGGCAAACTACAAGTCCAAGAGATCGTCGATCTTCTGTTAATTTCATTGGGTCATCTGGATCTCTAAGATGCTCAACTGTGTCATCAATCACGAGATTAAGGAGAGGGTCAAATCCTTTCAAAATCCCAGTCGCTTCTCTTCCACCGGCAAATTTTACTCGAACGGTTTTCTCCAAATAAGATGTCAGATCAACAATGGATTCTTTTCTTTTCCTCTGATCAGTTGGAGCTGCTGCAGCTGCTGTGGTGGCCATGATCTAAACAAAGATAAAATTATAAATTAAAAATATTCTACAGAAGTTTCCACTTGACATCGGACTCTACTCTTACAGTTTTCTAAATATTTTATGGGTACTACAAGAAGAAAGATATTGAGATTGAGACAAAATCGGTCGGCGGAATATAGACTCAAATATTGCCACACATTCTCTATGATGTTGTCTTCCTAAATTCATCATCAGTTTCTAAAATTGTTAGAAGAAAATTAACATTTCTCTAACAAAAAATATTTACCTGCATTCTAATGTATGACCAGTCTGATTTAATTCATTTTTAGCATCACACTTTCTTTAATTCCATGGGCTAAAAAATTGAATTGCCAAAGCATGTTTCCCCTTCCTGGAGAGATCGAGACCGCGCGTAAATTACAAGTTCAATAAAAAAAATAACTTTGAATTCGAGGATTGACGGAAAAAACTAAACAAATATCTTAAAGAAGGTCAAACTGATTTCGAAATATTAACAATAGCAATAGTGTTGAAGGTCAACACGCTAGTGACACTTGGCTCAGATTGACATTTACGATTTACATTGAACGAAAATGTCTTCATCCACGGTGACGGGCATGGGCACGAGAACCGGAACCCGAAATAATGTTTGTGGAGAATTTTTGAGAAACAGAATGACAATGACAACCGCTACGGCTTCTTCGGGCTCTACCTCAAGAGATTCCTTTAATAAGTCTGACTTAGCAAGACCAAACAGTAACCGAAATTATGAATATTGTATAAACTGTCGAAATCCTTTCAAAACTGAGACTGGGAGCCTTGGACAGTGTAATACAAAATTATTTGTGTTTAAAACAACACAAGGAAACTTCAAAGAAGTGGCTATCATTTCTGTTGTGGAAGCGGTTTCTTATATTTTTGGAGAGAGATTTGATCGAAACAATTTTTCTGGGATTGCTGGGGGAAATTCTACGGAAAAATTTGAAATTCCACTTTGTGTGAGATGCGGAGATGTTATACAATGCATTTATAATTTACATAAAGAATTCCAAGAAATGTGCCATGTGGACTCACAATTTCAGAGTATGTTCAGCAAAGACTCTGAAATTAACACAACTCTTGTCGACGGAGAGGAAAATAATTGCTATGATGCAGATGATGCACCAGCAATGATTGTACCAGCAGTGGTTTATGAAGATGAAAGATCTTATGGAGGTGACGACAACGATGATGTTGTATTTTTGACTAGTGTCGATGGAAATACTGAGGATAGCGGAGAAGAGCTTCAGTCAGATTCTGACTCGAATTCAAACTACGGGCGAAGTAAGAAACGAAAACGAAGTCATCGAAAAGAATCAGCGAAGCGACAAGCCGTTTCTTCGAAACCTGAGGTACCCAAATCATCATTGCCCAAACAAAAGCCAAAGCCATCACTAAAATTAATTCTGGCCAAGTTGAAAGAGAAAAGACTTGTTAGGAAGCGAGCAACTGAACTAGCTATAGAAAAATTGGAATGGAAGCGACGAAGACTTGAAAATTCACTGCATTTGTTCAGAATAAGACAAAACCGAAAAGCCAGAGCACTTTATCTTGAACAGGACAGCAACGTCACGAAACCTCAACAAAGTCGTCCTAAAATGAGAGCAAATGACATCATTCCAATGATTGCTTGTCAAGATTGTGGGAAGACCTGCAATAAACGATTCTTAGAGGCTCATCGTAATGTTCTACACCGACAAATCTCAGCTTTCAATTGTAACATTTGTGGTCGTCAGGCAAGAGACTTTGAAAATTTGAAATTGCATCTAAGTACACATTCCAGGAAAATGAAGCGGCCTGTTCTAGTCAAGGAAAGGAGAACAGAAGTATGCAACAAGTGTGGACGAACACTTAGAAAAAGTAAGTATCAAGCTGTTTGAATATATTTTCATTTTAATATTCTTCATTTTAATACTGATATATATTGCCAAAGTTAGATTGAAGTGCAAGTAGCATACAAATGCAAACAACATTTAAAAGTCCATTCCATGTGAAATCTTACTATTATAGTCGCTATTTTCCTGATTGCTCGTATTTTGTTAGATATCTCCAATGTTCTTAAATTATTATTCTATATTTAACCAAACATTTGACTCTTCATTATAAAATTATAACGGATCACTTAGTTTTAATGAGTGGGTTGTTTTGGAAGGAGTAGTATTGTTTGTATAATTGAATTTATTTTATATCTGATTCTCTCAGGTGTGTTTAATTTGCACATGGCGATACATGGGATTCCTCGCCGATTCAATTGCAAGAAATGTGAGAGTCGGTTTGAGAACAGTCGAGACCTCAAGGATCACCAGGTAGTCCATGAAGAGGGTGGCTACTTTGCTTTTAAATGCGATTCTTGTTCAGCATCATTCAAAATAGAAAGTTTCTTGACCCAGCATCATTTAATATGCGAAATGAGGGCAATCGAACGCCCTTTCCAATGTACATTTTGTCAAAAGCGTTTTAAACTCAAACATCATCTCGAGTCACATTTGTTCGAAGTACACAAACTTTCGAAGGAAGAATCTCGGGGCATGGTTTACCCAGGCTTGGCCAAGCGCACTGTAAATAGAAAGAGGAAGTAATGACTTGCGATTTTATCTGTCCATTACATTTTCTTGTTTTGCTTAACTATACCCAATACATGTTTTTCAACTTTTGTACTTAATTCCATTAAAAGGACTATTAAATTTGGACGAGAAATATTCATTATGCATTCATTAATCACGTTGTCATTTGTTCTACTAAAATTCTGTCGATGCAAATGGATTAAATGTGAAATACTTGATCTGATCCATAAGCGTTCCGTTAATAAATGCAGTACAGTTGGCTGTAAATCTAAAAGTGGTTACATTGACGAAAATTAACCCAGTTCTTTATTTCTGAATTTGGTGGCCGAAGTGTACCAGATTCTTGAACTTGACCTCCGCCCTTGCCCTCATATCTTGAAAGTCAATCATGAATGAATGGGATTCACACAAACGCCTCTGCATTTCACAGCCCACACAAATCATGGCTTAGGAAAGATTCAACTACCAATTTCATTTTAACAATTGGTTGGAACAGGACATTTAAGTTAAGTGTGTTTGAATAATTTTTTGTAACTCTGAGCTGAGATTACGCATAAATTCAAGTAGTTCACAGGCACGTCCCATTTGATCGTGAAGTCTGCTTCTTGGTCTTGACGAGACGAGGAAGGCCTACTTTGAACAAGGATGGCTTGAATGACAGAGACAGAAAAAGAAAGATCTGATTAGAACTATTGTTGCGTCTCTCTTGTCATGAATGATGATGATGCAAAAATGTTTTACAACTTCATTTATCACAACACATATGTCGTAGGTAGGCTGATGCGGAGACAATAAACATCCTCAAGTATTTTCTACCAAACCTTAAGAGCACTAAAGAGAAGTTTTATGAACTATGCCATATTCTACTGTATTCCATTGTCATCATTAAGATTTTATTGCACTCTGAAATGATAATTGAAAAACTCAACTCTTTTCTAGCCCACGACAGTTAGAAACTCGAATTTAACCCGACGAAATAATTATGCATCTCCTTTCTCAAAATAAAGCACTCGGATCGTGATCGAGGAAGGAGTAATAAATTGAGAATGAAATGAGGACACATTTTCTATAAAAGCATTGTCGAAGAACTTGAACCACTTTATTCTTATTAAATTGTTCTTTCCGGACGTACGTGTGTCACTTTTTGTGGCAGCAGTAGGAGGCTTAATAAATTAAAAATTGGTGGACAAAACATTTTAAATAAAATTGTTCAGATAGAGCTTTCATACTCTTGAACTTTCAACAATGATAATTTTAAAAAGAATTCCATGGATCTTAGGCCTATTCCTAATTTTATACAACAGTTGTTTACCTGTGGTTTTCGGTTCAGTCATTACAAGTGATCCATTGAAAAATCTAGAACACGAAGAGACTACTAGATTAAGCCGTGAAGAATTAAGTGCAAGGGAAGCGAAATGTAAGACTCAATTAATGCCTCAATTTTTTAAAGTAGTTTTGCCTAATCCATTAATTGTTTTTAAAGTAATTAGTATGCTCATGATGATTCGATTGCAAACTGCGCCGTGTCCAGCCGAGAATAACTCAAATGGAACTTGCTATCCAAGGAATCAATGTACTCAATTGGGTGGAATTGCAAGTGGAACTTGTGCTGCTGGTTTTGGCGTTTGTTGCACTTGTTAGTTTCAAAAATTGTCTCAAATTACAAAAGCCTATTTTAATAATTCTGTCTAATTTTTTTGCAAAACATATTACAGTCCAGAAATCCTGCAATACAGAAACCAATCAAAACGTAACTTATTTCATTAATCCCGATTACCCTGGCACTTATGATGGGAGCATTGAATGTCCAATTACAATCCAGAAAGTGGATGCAAACATATGTCAATTCAGGTACCTTTGCAGTAATTTGAAATGCCTGACATGTAAAAATAGTTTTATTCATTACGCCCATACAATAATTATTTGCAACTTGTAGGTTAGATTTTGAAGAATTTTCCCTGGCCCAGCCAGAACCAGTTGACCATATTTGCGAGTCAGATTTATTCGTGGTAGCTGGCGGCAGACCAGTACCACCGATTTGTGGAGAAAATGCTGGGCAGCACAGTAAGTCTAAAATATTTTAAATTAAAATCTAGTTCTTTCTTAACTGTCATCTGCATTAGTGTATGTCGATGCTGGACCAACATCTGGGAATATTAAAATCAACATTGTAACGTCTGGTGAATCCTATGCTAGGAAATGGAAAATTAAAGTTTCTCAGATTCCATGCAATGCACAATATAGGAGTACTGACAGGTAAGCTTTTAATGCAAGTGATATTGGCTGAATCAATTAGTAAAAGTAATCTGATTACAGTTGTCTCCAATATTTCACTGGGATGAGTGGACGAGTAAAAAGTTTTAATTATGGAGATCCAACGATCCCTGGGTTGGATTATGGTCTTCAGTTGTCAGCTCAAGAATACAGCATTTGTTTGAGAGCTGAAGAAGGATTTTGTGGAGTTGTTTATGTTCCATGCAAAGATTCAGCTGAACCAAAGGGTTAGTTTAATGTCCATTATGAGCTAAATTCTGATGCGAGGTTGAAAAATTATTATTTTGACCTTTTAGAAGCTTTCATTATATCTTCAACTTCACAAAATACAACGGCTATGCAGAGAACAATGACAGGGACCGAACAATGTCCATCCGATTGGTTGGGCATCAATTGCGCTACGGACACTGGGCGAGAATTACAAACCGATGATTCTTCATGTGTTGACAGAATTTGTGGTGGAACATTTTCAAGCTTATCCGGCTCAACCTCCCATGCACCAGTTTATTGTACGTATACTCTCGCTAATATTTCCAACTCAATTTAATTAATTGACATTAAAACAGCGTTCAGTCGACCCTTTACACTACGAGTGCATTTCAACGATGTGGAAATGAGTGACAGACGAGCACCTGATCAGATGAATCGAGGATTTTGTCTTGATTACATTCAACAACCTTGCCCACAGTCTGGATAAAATATTTTATCTAATCTTACACACATCATTCACTCAGTTATGAGAATTAATGTCTGCATGTGTATTTTTCTAGAAAATAGGACTGGGAGAACAGACCTAATCATGGAATGAATTCTCAACACATTTTTAAATTATCTTCGTCGAACCCTTCTGATAAAAGCCTTCTACCCGTCCGTCTAAGAATTTTGTTTGACCGTTATTGTCAGGTCCCAGAAGGTAATACTAACCTCTTAATGTTAAGGCCAAGGTCTTTAACTTGTTAATTTATTTGACGCTGAACGTTATTGGGTTTTGAGCTGTTAGTTTCTTGTTTTTAGTTGTTAATAAAAATCACATATTTTGTCAAACCGTTGCTTTCTATACCATACCATGAGGAACTTATCATCGTCGTCGATGGCTAAACTAAAATGAGAATAACAGACTCATTAATGGAATCATCGGGCAAAACAGCTTATTGTTATTAATTATTAGAATGGAGTACAAGATAAATAAGAAATATTTTCTCTGGAACAAATCTGATCAAACTGGCAGCTTCATACCATATTATACCTTAGAAATAATTAGTACTTAATTCTTTTCAATTTGTTCGAGTTCTGAGACGTCTTCAGAGTCCAACTTGATAATTGGTTTGCCAAAATGATTCTCAATCGTCTTCAAAATCCTCATACTCTCAGCACTATCGACCAGATTGATTGCAACTCCAGATTTACCAAATCGCCCAGTACGACCAATTCGGTGCAAATAGGTTTCGCAGTCTGGTTGACGCCTCACATCGGTCGGAAGGTCAAAGTTGACGACAAGAGTCACTTGTTCGACATCAATGCCTAAAAAAATGATTATTAAATTATATCCCGTCAAAATTTGGTCAGATAGACTCTAAAGAGGAGGATAAGATTAAGAAAACATTAAAATTACTTGATTTACCTCGTGCCATAACATTGGTTGTAATTAGAATCCTTTCACGACTCTCACGGAATCTATTCAAAACAGCAATACGCTGTTCAACTGTCAGTTCTCCAGATAATAGTGCCACGGAATGACCGTCTTGAACAAGTTTCGAAACCAACCAGGAAGCAGTTTTTCGTGTCTAAGAAATGTAAATAACAAATCAGATTAATAGATTCATAAACAGAACAAACTACTGAACTACTGAATGCATTGTCTTCTCACCGCACAAAATATCATAGCTTGACCAATAGTAATCACACCATAAATGTTCGCAATGGCTCGATATTTTTCATCAATACTTCTGCATTCGATGTAATACTGTTTGATGTTATCTAAGCTTTCTTCTTCACGCTTCAAACGCATTACCGTTGCATCTGGGACAATTTTTTCCGCAAAATCCATGACCTCAGCTTCATAAGTGGCCGAGAAAAGCATAAACTGACAATCCCTTGGCAATTTTCTGTGGTAGAATCAAACTTAAAATTGAGAATTAATGGAATGAGAAACAGACAAATTATTGCTCTACTGTACCGATGGATCTTGAGACTGATATCTTGGTACCCTTGTGTAGCAATCATCACATCCGCTTCATCAAGTACGAACACCCGAATTTTGTTTAAACTGAAGAACTGGTGACGAAAGGCCCAGTCAGTTACTTTTCCCGGCGTTCCAATCACAATGTGTTGAGTTAATTTCTCCCCCGCAGCGACTGAATAAATAAGAAGGAAAATATCAATGTACTACCGTTTGAGAGTATCAACATATTGAGCTTGTAAACGAAACGAAACCAACAATTAATTCACATTGACTTACACTCTACTCCACGAACTGCAAAGACAACTGTAATTTCAGGACAGAACTGTCCCATTTGTTTGATAACTTCACCCGTCTGCAAGGCCAACTCATATGTTGGGGAAAGGCAAAGCACTTGAGGATAATTTTTGGTCGGGTCAACCCTGCTGAGCATGGCCAATACGAATGCAGCCGTTTTACCGGTTCCAGATTGAGACTGAGCAATGAGATTTTGCGGGCTAAAAATAATTAAATTAAAATAAGCTTTTCTAGAACTTTTGAAACGATTAGTTAGAATTGTTCAATGTACGTACGGGTCACTCAATAAAATGGGCAACGCAGATTCCTGAATTCGTGATGGTGCATTAAATCCCATCGTGTACACTCCTTTCAGTAATTCTCGCCGTCTATTCAAAAGGAATTTAATTAAAAACATGGACAGATGAGTTTTATGGTAAATTCTAATTACAAGTTTAAATGTTCAAACGACGTGGCAGAATACAATGGAGATGTTGGATCCTTCTGTTTGATTTCTAACTTGGCTCCGCTATCAACCAACCCACGTCGAATAACTTTTTGGAGAAGGGACCTTTCTCCAGCACTAATCTCATCCGAAAGAACGGATTCCGCACTCTCTGATGCATCTCCAGCACCACCCACTGCAGGAGCACTCTCCACTGTTGTCTCTTGTTTTGGTGGTTGATCATTCTTGCTGATTGCAATCCCAGCCACCTATTATTTTCATACACCAAAAGACTATAAAACACAATTTTATATTTAATAAATACTAGAAGATCAAATTCACCTGAGTTGCTAAATGCGATGATGCTGCTAAATTCTCCTCTTCTTCAGTGGCCGCGTCGACCCAACTGCCAATCTTGGTTTGAAAAGGTTGCGTTTGAGCCATTGCAACAAAATTGGTACTTGAAGTACTGAAAGTAGTTAAGCAGTAATATTAAGATTTGATGCTCTACTATAAAATCAGCTCTCTTTTGTAAATTAATACTGTTGTTTGTGGATTTCTACGTCGAGGGAAGTTCATTATCATTTACATCATCCATTAATAACTCATCCACGAATAAGTTTAGAGAAGGTAATATAAATATTTATCATCTAGATACAATTAGTAGAATATGTTACTCGTATCTCTATTTTGTATTTGTTAAGTAAGTAAGGCCGTATAGCTGATTTGAACTTGAACTATCATTGCCATTGCAAGCGGCTTCCGATCGACGTAAATCTTGAATTGAATTAACTTCTTACTCCCCCACGCTACGCGAGCCTGATCTGAATTCTGAGAATTCTTGAGTTCAGTTCGCTGGCTCGCAAGGTCAGGCTGCGCAAATCGCTCAATTCAGATTTTATTTAAATGCTTAATTAACTTACCGAGTCAATAACAACAAGTGTATCCTGATACTGCAAATCGGCAATGGATGATCAATCTAAATTCGCAGATTAGGGAAAAGCCGAAAGGAAAAACAGTCGTTTTGTCGGTTTATGAAGAAGTGAACGACGAATGAATGGGTTTTGCACTGATGCGAGGAATACAAAAACCCCGGGTCCTTCAAAGCACTTCATTTAGTCAACCCCAACTCCAACGCATTCTTCAACTCAATCTCATCTTCCTCAATGCAAATATGCAAATAATTAATTCACTATTCATAAATCAAGAAACAAAATGACCGAAATCACGAAAATTATCTGTCTCATTTCATGTCTACCCAAAATCATTATTACCTTTGTTGATCATTTCTAACCTACTGAGAAAACTCTATAGGCGATGCCGAGCTGAAGATTTGCTTTGATGATGGGAGTGGGAAATGACATGGCTATGGCAAAAGAAAAATTAACTCATAGTAGTAGCTCTTGCAATCCATCTAACCTATACAATTTTCAGATTTCACGTACAGTTTCCTGATTAAATTAAGGGATTTTAATTTTCGATCGTTTCAATCTTTAATTTAGCCGGATTAGAGAGATAGTAAATTCATTGTAAATCGCGTCCCTTCATTTTTCGATTCAGACCCGTTTTGGCGATATACTAATGAATACTAAAATGAACAATGCTCACAGGATTTCATAAAACAAACTTCATGTACTGCAAAGCAAAGGGGATCGAAAATTTGTCATGAATGAGGGAATCAAAGGATACAAATAGGAAACATGCATTAGACAGTCGAGAGATAACATCTGTAAATTTTAAAGTTCTAAAATAAAGCTGTGATGCTAAGGATAAATTAAAATATTCATTTCCAATTCTCATTCCAACTGCAACCTGGCATTGCATTGGATTGAAGAAACAGACCCAGCCATGGTCTGTGATTTGATTCCTCAGCAGCGTCAATATAAAAAATTCAACTCGGCTTAGCTTTGTCTCTATTTGTACAACAGAAGTTAAGACACGAGTTGAGTCCAACCAAAATGAACTTTTCTTATCACTGGATTTGACTTTTAGATATCGCTTCGACTTGGTACAACTGGGACTGGGGCATAAAACACAGCATGTGTCATTCAATCCTTTCTGTCTGTTCTGACGTTGAAAGTCCACGCGATTGAGTTCGGAGTTCGGACGGAGAGTGTAGAAATAGACAGATATATCATCCAAAAAGAGTTGGAGTTGGAACATGTGCTCGTGTACACAAGACCACAAGAAGGAGGGCTCTTCTTTATATCTGTCTAATCCTATACACAAGACATGGAGTGTGGGACAACCGAGCTGATAAAACTTTAATTGAGCTAGTTCTTGAAGACAACTTCGAACTTACTCAACTAACCAACTCTGCTACACGGTCTAACTCTAACTACATAGTCGGCTTTTGGCTTTTAAGAAGCTTAAATTACTTGTGTGGTTTTGCCTTGAAGGTGACGGTGAGTCTTATTAAAAAATAGCATTATAATAGGACAGCATTTTTCATTGCATTTTATTAGTATTTAATCGATATCTGCATTATTATTCGGTGCATTTTTGATAGATTTGGAAAATTTCGCAGAAGGATGAATTCTATGAAAAATGGATGGTTTAGTGAATTCAGTGTACTTTGGCAAGGACAAACTCTGTCATTGGAAGTAGAAAAAATTCTTCATGATGAACAATCCAAATTTCAACATATTCTAGTCCTCCAGACGTAAGCTGCTAATTTTAAATATTGTTAAAGATGAATAAATTAAATAATTACCATGAAATTACTGACATGTTTTCAGTAAGGCCTATGGTCGGGTGCTCGTCCTGGATGGTGTGATACAATGTACTGAAAAAGACGAATTTTCTTACCAAGAAATGATTTCGTTTCTTCCTTTGACTTCACATCCAAACCCAAAAAATGTCCTCGTAATTGGAGGTGGAGATGGTGGAGTGGCAAGAGAAGTAGCCAAATATCCAACAGTAGAATCCATTGTAAGAATAAATTTGACAGAAGTAGTTTTAGTTTTGTTAGGAATGCTAAACTTGAATATATATTGTTCCATCCAAGGTTCAATGTGAAATTGATGATCGCGTAATTGAGGTCTCGAAGAAGTTTTTACCATTCATGGCATCAGGATTTGATAGCCCCAAAGTCAAACTTCATGTGGGGGATGGTTTTGAGTTTATGGGAAAACACAGAAACGAATTTGATGTTATCATCACTGATTCGTCAGACCCTGTTGGTACGTTTGACATCGGAGTTTCTTCAAGATGTACAGTTGACAGCTAAACTCATGTTTTTTTTATTACCCTAGGTCCCGCGGAGAATTTATTCCAAGAAAATTATTATAGACTAGCAGCAGATGCGTTGAAACCGGACGGAATTTTATGCTCCCAAGGAGAAAATATGTGGTATCATGGAAATCTTATTCACAATATGGTCGGATTTTGTAAAAATATTTTCCCAATCGTCAATTTCGGCTACACTTGCATTCCGACCTATCCTGGTGGTCAAATTGGTTTCTTACTGTGCAGCAAGAATCCGGTATGGCCATATCCATAATCGATATTAATTATTGTAATTGAGCCCAGGAACACTTACTTAATGTGGATTTGAATTTCAGGCAACGGTATTCGAAGAACCGATTCGAACATTTAAACCAGACGAGCTGGACAAAATGGATTTACGCTATTACAGCTCTGAAATGCATCGAGCTTCTTTTGTTTTGCCACGTTTCGCAGCCAAATCCATTCGCCAGGGTACTAAAAAGTCTGATCTAGTTTAGATGAACGACCAATTCAATTTAGTCTTCCTGGATAACTCCAATTGAATCTCAGTTGAGTGCAAGTAAACTAAACCTATGGACCCAAACAAAGAGAAGAGAATAATATATTTGGTAAAACTCTAATGTAACAATATGACATTAAGTTAAAGCTCTCTCGAATTTTATTTTTAGTAATTGATGCCTTGTTTTGAATTAACTTTGTGCTACTAACGAATAGCCTTAATATTGAGTGCTCTTGCTCTTCCCCTTCCCTATCAAAATGTTCGTCTTAGGGAAAACTAAAACCTTGTCTTTCTGAACTTCTCTAATGACTCAGTTGTGCAAATATTTTAATCTGACATTAAAATATGAAATTGAAAACCGCAAATAAAGCAAGCCTTTAAAAAAAATTATCTCTTATCGTCAGTAGCTTCTTCGTAAATGACCATTAGAATTTGGATTTTGTGGTAAGTACCCATATGGTCATTAAAGTAAAAATCAAGTTAAGCCAGGTTAACAGGATTAGATTGACTTTATTTGATTTTATCATCACCAACGTCATTAAAATTGTTTGCTTACATATGTATTCAATTTGCATTTTGGTTTTGTAATCAGCATATTTTTCAGTTAAAACGATCTGATTTTTTGTATAAATATGAATATTTTGAAATGTAACTCATGTTCCATTGCCTTCAGGACTCATGTTTTCACATAGTTCGCTAACTTGAACATTTCATTTGAAATTAAGTAGTAATAGTTTTCAAGATGAAGTTTGATGTAGTACAGAACGCACAATGATATAAATTACTTAATTCCATCATATTTTTCAGATAATATCGCCATTTAAGCCTTTCAGCACGACAGATTAGTTTCTGGTACATTTCAAAATTCACTATTGCATTAATCATGTTATATTTTATGTTTTATAATAATTCATACCACCATACACCATACTAATAGACATTTTTCACATTAAAACAATTTAAGGTTCCACTCTTCTACAATGCCTGACACATTCAATGAATTATACGCAATCCAATATAAAAAACCATTTCTTACTTTCTCCATCACTTCTTTACTTTTTTAAAACTTCATCCTTGCATACCATAGTAGTTTTTTGTTTCTTTCGGCAGCATCCAGCATCAATTTTCATTCCTTTCCAATTTGCAAACCTTTCAAACCACAATTCGTATCTCTCATCAACCTCAAACCACAGCTCAACTCTCATTTCAGTTTTTGTACCCTCGAGAAGTGGCAGTTCGGATTTTAAAGCTATTTATATACTTTTTTCACCGTCAACTATTTACATTAAAAACCAAACCAATATATTATCATCTAACATCAAAACAACTAACTAGGATTAAAATTTACTATATCCTCATCCAAGACAAAGAATTACAACACCCTCCCCCCAAAATATGCTACTAAATCTACTAACAAACTTACAATCTACCTACGCACGAATTATTCTTCACCATTTGTCGTCACCCTATAAAAATTCTAGTGTATCTACTTTGTTGAGTAAAATTTTACCGTTTCTCCACAACTTTTTGAAACAATTAAAGCTTGGCAATGGTAAAGTTCTTAAAACGGTCAATTTTGATCAATTTAAAACATAAAATTGGCTCAAGTTCTACAATCTTTGCAAAGTCAACGAGTATCGAGAGCTAGTGCAATGGAAACAATTCTAGAATTCTTGAACAATATCTCAGGTAGGTAGGCAAATCTTAGCTTCATTTGTGATCAAATATTTTAATTGGGTTTGAATGATCTGACAATGACAATAAAAAACTTTCGTCTACACTGAGAAGTAACCTTCCCCTGATTACTCTTACAAGTTCTTACACTCTACTTCCTGAGTACAAGATTTAATCTACGCATTGATCTCATGAATGGCATAGTACGTGCCAAGTGCCAATATAAATTAAGTTTAACCACCAAGTTTCACGTTTAAAAATTTAACTAATTGACTTTGACTGTTTAAATCCTGCTGCTGCTGCACTTTAACATTAAATCACTGTAAACATTTCCGTAGGAAATTGTAAGTCTTAAAACTCTGACAGAACATTCTAGACTTTGTAAACACTGAATCAGTAATATTGAAAGCGAAAGCATGGCGGATGAAAAACGGATGTACAATTCGGTACACTTACACTAAACAATTTTGTCATATCGGAATGGTCCCTTCTGGCAAAACAAAAAATAGCAGAACGGCTCGTAGCTAAATTGTTTGACTTGACAAGTGTAATGGATGATCACATTTAAGCAAAATTAGAGGACACCGATTCTCTCAAGATCTGAGTATCTTCTAGAATTCAAACTCATACATTATTTCAACTACACAAAGGATTACGAATTGAAAAACCCAACTATTGCACAAGTCCTCTTTTAAAAAAATTTAAAATCTTAATGTAAAAAAAGCAAATTCAAGTTAAAACAATATTTCAGACGTTCCAAATTCAAAAGTTCACTCTCTGTAGAACTACAAGCTCTCCTGCAATTTCTTTCACGCACAGCACTTTATAATGCATCCCTATAATCCTTTTCCGTCCATGAGATCATAAAAGTGTAAATATGTGTAATTATTATGTTCCGTCAAGTGAATTATTGTCAAACATTCGCAACTACATCCAATTTTCACTTTCCCAACCTGAAACCAGTACTTAGTACTTATGCTCTTACACTTCATTCAATCAATTCAATTTGTCGTTATTTCGAACGATCGCTTAGCTCAGGACAAATGCAATTTCTCATTCTCATGCCCGATGTTATTGAGTTTCCTTACTTAAGAGTGTTAGTTTTCAGACTACATTAAATTATCAAGGGTTCCCGTCCTCAGGAATAAAACAGGGGAATTAAGTTGAACTCCTTTATACTCAAACTTTTACTTTCTCTATCACTGACTCGATATTTTTATCGTCGCTAGAAAACCCATACCACATCATACGATAAATATTTTCTCTTTTTTGGATCTATTTACATTGAGAGCACCGTACCCTTTCCAAAAAGTCGTGAAACTATTCAGATCCGTTTTACCTAGTATTATGATTAAAATATGCAAATTAAAATTTATAAAAAAATTAACTTTAACTAATCAACAACGAACAATCCCAGTTCAAATGAACTGAAACTTAAGATTGAGAAATAGAGAAAGAATTACTTAAAGTTAAATTTAAACCCTTTTTACAAATGTGCGGTATTGCTTGCGCGTAAAAAATTATTTCAAATCATCTTGATGCATTCCATTTCTCATCCATCAAACATTCCATCTCACTTCATGTCGTTCCATCATCCATCCCACTCAAAATATTCACATGTTGTACTTCATGAATCCTTTGGTATCTCTTGGCCATGCTGCTGGTGGTTGAGAAGGTTGACCAGGGTTAGGTGGACCTTGATGACCAGGTCCAGGACCATCAGCTCCTCCCCATCCAATAAATCCTGAATTGTCTTGTTGCTGTTGTGAAGATGCGCCTTGACTTGGTGCACTTGAATGTCCAAATCCAGAAGGATGATTGAAGCTTTGCTGAACATCACTTCCTCCTTGACCACCTTGGATATTACCCACCAAGCCCCAGCCCGCCTGTAGAAAATAATCTCATAGAGTTTGGGCTAGAGGAAAGTCTCGAACCTATTGAAGTTACTATTCGCTAGCTTCTTTCTATAATCATAAATAATATTCACTGAAGGCTTTCTCCACTCACTTGATTAAGGGCGGCTGCTACAATGGCAGGATTAACAGGCATTCCAAGGTTGAGTGCCCCGAGACCCATAGGGTTGTTCAATCCCTGACCACCTTGCGAACCACCAGCTCCACCCAGACCTAATGTCTGCAAATTTGGCATGTCCATTCCACCTCGACCACCAACTCCACCCCCAACAGCACTCCATCCGCCTCCACCTTGACCATAGTGTTGTCCATAACCTCCACCCATTTTCCCTCCATCGCGTGGTGGCATCCCTGCAAGCATTTCATCTTATAATAATTTCATCTCATTAGACTCATGACACTCGATTAATATTTTTAGTAAACAAGCGACAAAACGTAAATTAGATTAAAAGGCAAATTTACCTCTGTACGCATACTGATGACCAGGAGGGGCTCCTCCACCTCCCCTAGAGGGATCCGATTTTGGAGCAGCATTGGAAACATGGACGGATACACCTTCAAAATAATTAAATTTCAATTCAGCTCAATTTTAAACACAACCTCAAAATTTACTTTGACCTAACCTAACCTTTCGCCCGATTTCTTTCAAGGAGTTACGTGATAAGTTTAGCTATAATTACCAAGTATACACATTCCACTCACCACAAACGATGTGATCCTCGCCACACAATGTCTGAGCGACTTCAGCTTCCAGGAAAGTTACAAAAGCAAATGCTCGAAACGGTTTGGGAATAAAAACATCAGTTACTTCGCCATATTTAGAAAAATATTCTCTTAAATCTTCTGCTGAAATGTCTTCTGTGCATCTACCTACAAAAACTTTCGCTGGAACATGGGCTTGTTGGGACTCCTGTAAAGCAAAGCATAACGAAAATTTAGAACCCACAACAGAATTACAGTCCCCACATCGGAGTAACGAATTTATTCTAACTGAATTTGCAGTAATAAGACTTACTTTAGAATTTGGAATCTTTACATCGCACCATCGACCTTCAATCAAGTGACGTTGTGATAAAACCCGGAGCTGTGAGTCGTAACTGGCAAAACGAATGAACCCAAACCCCTTTGATTGCCCAGTCTTAACATCCTTCTTGACTTGAGCCATTAACACTTCACCAAACGGCTCAAAATATTCCCTCAATTGTTGTTCAGATGTCTTCCATGGTAAGCCAAGAACAATCAAATCCGAACATTTGTGTTTCCCAGAACTTTCAAACCTTTTTGACTTGGCAGTTGAGTTTTCCAAATAGTCATCAGACTTTCTTTTATTTTCAGCTGAAAATGTAAAATAAGGTCATTATACAAAACTACAGAAAACGTATTTAACAACCTTAGTCGAAGCAGGAACAACTCTAATATTTAAGACTGGCATTACTACACCTAAAGCAAAACTCCTAAAACTTGAGACGAGGAAAACCTGATGATCCTCGGAACACAACAATAGAATAGACTAACAATGATAAATTAAGTAGTGTACAAGTGTCAAAACACTAAATTAAATACTAAACTAAACATATAATGAGTGCCAGGGCTTCATCGCAATACTTAACCCTTTCAATGAAAATCAATTTGAATCTAATATTGGGACATAATACCACCAACCGCATTCGAACAAAGCAGGTGTCATTCCTCAGTCCATCAGCCATAAATAATAATGCAAATTACATACATCTAGAGTACGGAAAACTAAAGAAATTCTACATTGCTAATGAAGAAAATAAGAAGCATGGATTTTGTAATATGAATTAGGTGAAGGTCAAGCTGTGAAGGAGTCAGGATCCGTACATAGTTCTTTGTAGACAGATTACAATAAGAGGTTGAAAATATCATATCGTAAAACATATTACCTACCTAGAGAAATGTGAGTGACGGGTGTCCTGCGTAAGTTGTGTTCTACATTAGAAATGAAAAAATACAATTTTGTTTTATTTCACTTTACATGAAACGCAAGTTTTTCAATCATTTTTGGACATTTCCGATTCTCCATTGGTTTTCCCTGTCTAA